>BMAV01010287.1:0-48175 GCA_019973955.1 Trichonephila inaurata madagascariensis
TTGAAAGCCTTTGCTTGGTTTTACCGTAAAAATTAAATGTATAAATTATTTATGGTGAATACTATTATGCAAACTTTTAATAAAAGAAATGCAATTATGAAAAATTATTTATAAAAAGATAAAATTATTGCTACGTCAGCTACTTTGAAAGAAAAATTTAAAAATATGGTATTTGTAAAAAAATGTTATGAAAACTATTTCCCACATGAATAATAAATAAGGTTTTTTAATTCGGTTTTTATTATCATTCTCTCTCTTAATCCGTAGATTTTGTTTTTTTTCTTTGAATGTAAAAATATGAATGGGTTTTTTTTTAAAGAAAATAATTGATTTGTTTGTGAATGATTTCTTATAATATATATATATATATATATATATATATATTGTGTGTGTGTGTGTGTGTGTGTGTGTGTGTGTGTGTGTGTGTGTGTTGTTGTTTTGTGTGTGTGTGTGTGGTTATTAGCAAATAAAAAGGGGGATATTTGTTGCTTGCAATGTTAATCCTAATCCTAAGCGTTTGCTGTTTTTAAATCTGTGGCACTATTCTAATCCCATCTCTACTATCTTGCTTTTTTTTCTAAATATTGTTAGAATTACTTTTGGTTTTGGAATTTAAAACATAAATAATAAATATTGTATAAATTGGCTTATTATTATTATTTATTATAAGATGGATTTTTTTTTTTTGCTTACCTATTTCGTGATTTCAACTTCCGGTACATGTGATATTAAGTGAATTTTTTTAATATAAAAAAAAATAGGGAATATTCATAGAGGGGTAAAAAAAAAGGATTCCTTTTCTTTTTTTTTAAGATCAGAATTTGGGATAATAGCACTTTAAAAGGAATTTCCAAATGTTTTAAATTGATCCCGTTTTAGAAATTTTTAATTGTTTTATTTTAATTATTATTATTATATTATTTTAACTATGATTGTTCAATTTTATTTGTCATGTTTTGAATTTCGAAAGTTATTTTGAATTTATTTTTTTGTCTAAATTTAAAGGGGGGTCACATCCCTTTTTTAAAAAGTCGAAAAGGGTTTAAAAATAGTGAGCTCTTTAAAGCTCATAATTTTTATTATTGTTTCCGGGAATTTAAATTTTGGAGGAATAAACAAATAGATATTATTTATTTAAAAACATACCCAACAAACACATTTTTAATTGGGAAAAATTTTTTTAATTAGATAATTAAAAAAAAGAAATTTTGGTTTTTTTTTCCAAGGATATGCATTACGCGCAGAAAAAAAAAGTTACCAATATTTTTGATGAAATTTTTTTAAGTGTTGGAAATTGTTTATCTTTAAAATGACGAAGCATGAAACATGATTTAAAATTTTTTAAACTATAAAAATTTTAAAAATTTAACTAAAAAATTTTAAAAAAAATTTTCCTATTTTTTTTTTTAATTTTTAAATTTTTTTTCTTTAAAAAAATTCAAACTGGTTCGTTATTTTAAGTACAGATAGGGTAGAATTCAGAAAAATTTGATCTTTTTCCCTGGAATTTTTGAAAATATATGCGAAATAGAAAAATGACGTTCTGAAAAATTGACATCAAACATAAAATTTACCACAGTTATATATATATTTATTCTGGTTATCAAACAACAACTAAATTTTAAATTAAAACTAATGTGAATTTTTTTATAGTCAATAAATTTAATTTAAAAAATTATTATAACTAAAAAATATATTTTACCAATGCAGTACAAGCATCGAAACAATATAAAAAAGCTAAAAAAATAATAAAAAATACAACAAAGTGATTCATTTCTTCAAAATAAATTTAAAAAATTTATAAATATTACTTAATAAAACAATTAATATCTTAATTAACAAGTACTTACTATAAATATTAAATAATTTTGATATGAAAGCAGTGTATTACTATGATTCTAAAATTTAAAATTCGCCACATGCATACGATGTTCCCTTTTTTTTCATTTAAATTTTTTTAAAATAGTTTAAATTGCATTCTTTTAACCTGTCCATTTTTTTGTGGGGAATTAAAATTGCTCTGCAGTCTGAATTCTTTTTAAATCTACAAGTGTAACAAATTTTTTAAATTTCCCAACAGTCAGACCAAGCGTTTGTAATTTTTAGTCTGCCTTGATTGCCATCTTTAAAAAATACAATTCCCTTTGTAGAAATATAAACAATCTTTCTACCACAACCAAATTTTTTGGGCATAATTTCCATATTAATGAGTTAATGGATTCATTATTATTTTGGGTTTTACCCTAGACATTTTGTAGGAGTTTAGGGGGGATAGATCATTAAATACAGGTTTTATGGACCCATTACTGCCTCTGGCTTTGTTACTGTTTTTAAAAAGATTCCACACTACCCCAATACTTCTTTTTGATATTTACACCAAAATTAGGACCTATGGAAAAAAAACTGGCAAGGGTTTCCCGTCACTTTAACGTATATGGGAAAAATACAGCCCAAACAGTTTTTATATCCGGATGTTTTTTTTTGTCGGATTGCATTTCCATAGTATTTGGGGATTAAGTCGATCATTCTGTCGGTCAACCTTCCTTTCCACCAATCGACTTCCCCTCACCGAGTTTGGGTTTATTTGTTTTAATTTTCGTAAACGAGTTCCCATTCTTTTTTGAACATGTCCAACACATTCAATTTTGAAACTGTGATATCTTTCCATACGGATTGGGTGCAGTAATAGATAGAATGTTTTTTGGAATCGCCATCCCCCAAAGTAAAATGTATATCCACAGAACGATGACTTATTGAACGCTGAAACATAGAACCATTCCACAGTCTCCATCATGCCAGCTACCCTTGTGGTTTTCAAACATTCTTTTAAAGTGAAGAATTTTCCACTTTTTTTTAAGCAGGTGACCCTTTTCTTCGTTTCCAAAAAATCCCCTCCCTTTCAGAAGAAGACATCACTTCCGCATCAATACACTTTCCTGTTTTGTCTCCTATAACAGCCCCACACCAACACGAGGAAAAGCCACGGGTTTTTCCCCGTTCCATCTCCACTAATTATTTTAAGAAGAATTTGTCAAAGTTTCCTCTTCCAAAGCTGCACTTTTCATTGAACTTCTGTAACTTCTTTTACTACACAATTGCAGTTTGTTTATAATATTATTATAGGATTTTTTAGCAACTGGAGGAGGAAAGTCCATAACACCACAGAAAGTTGTCATTGCTGCTGACCCTTTCCAATTTTCCCCATTGCTCCAAAACGTCTGTTTATTTCTGGGAAAGTTTTTTTTTGTACCCAGCATTTTTTAATTTCTAAACGAACATAAGTCTTTTCAGTTCTTGCATTCAATCGAAAAACACTAGACAAACCTTAACACATTTTTTTTTGAGTTCAATATCTCCAACATTTTTTTTTCAAAAAAAGTTTTTAATGTTTGTAAACATAATAGTTTTTTCAAACCTCTTAGCCATCAAAAACCTCATCATGTTCAAAAAAAATGAATCAATATCTTGCAACTGAATCTTTTTTAGATGCACTGTTGTTTTGTGTTTCATCCACACTGTGTACAACTTTACTCGGGGCATATTACCAGTAAACTTCCTTTTTTTGGGACGTTTCAGATGGTCGTTTGGCAGATTCAATCGAATTCATCATTCAAAAGTTTTAAAAAATTAATATTTTCCAAAACTTATTTTTTTGAATAAAAAATACTTGTGAAAAACGAAAACAGGAGTATAGAATCACAAAAACCCTTTTCAAAACAAAACAGCGTTTATAAAGTAAGTAAAATTGTAGTTAATGTTCAGAACAATAATAAAAATTTTTTGAGGCTTAGATTCAAGCATTTGATAATAATTAGAATGAAAATATTAGAAACAGAGAAAACAGCTGTCACCAGCGACATGACAGCTTCCCCCCGAAATGTAAACAATATTTAAATTCCTTTTTCTGCTCTTTTTTATTTTCTTAATAACTTCCGTGATATTGGGGGAAAATTTTGCATGCGGTTTCTTTTAAAAACTCAGAAAGGTTTGCTCTATAAAATAAAATAATAATAAAAAATCGATTTTCCAAATTTTTTAAAGGTATATGACCCCTTTAAAAATTTTTATATTTTTTTAATTTTTAATTGCTATTTTGTTTGCTATAAATTTTATATATATATATATATATATATATATATATATATATATATATATATATATATATATATATTATTATGTATGTATGTTTTTATATTTTAAATTTCTGCTGGCTTTCTTCAGAGAATTAAAATAATTGTAATCATCTAAAATTATGCAACATTTGTTTACAAAAATTGGGAAAATTCATCATAAGTTTTTTTAGAGATACAATAAAACTTATAAAGTTCTTACCCTTTTAATAATAATAAATCTTTTTAACAAGCGCTAACTCAAGTATTTTAGCTTAAAATTTTAGTTTTGGCTAATTTTACCTGCTTTGTATTTTATTTTATTTAACTTGCTCTGCACAGCTGTATGAACATTTGGATAACAAAATAGTTGATGAAAATTTGTTACCTCCGGTATGTCAGCTTGTTAGTAAATCTATTGAATATTCCTTTAAATCGCATAAAAATTGTATTTAACGAATTAATAAAATTATTTTATTTCGTAAGAATAATGAATGCTAGAACGGAGTAGACATTTTACTAATTTATCACAAATATTGAGCATATGTTATGTATATAAACCACATATTAATTTATTAGTTTACAGTCTAGTCTATAATGTTTGGTTTTTAACCTTTTAATGTCCCAATCAGAAAGATGAAAAAATACATAAATTCTCAGTACCAATGCTTCTTGTTCGAAAGAGAAGTATCTTGCAAACTGATTAAAAAAATGATATGTATTGTAAAGAGTCCTCCCATTGGTATGGCGTGGATGTTTGGAAAGCGAGATGTCGGCTCAGGGGCGAACTTTCTCAATAAGCATGGTTCAAAAGTACGAAATCCGTTAACAGTAGCCTTCGTGTGGATTTAGAGTAGTTGTTGTCGTGCCCTTCCCTAAGGGAAGGAAGAAAAATTGTAAAAGCCGGACACAGATTGAACTTCTAGATGTGCGCCTGCCGTTGGCCGCAGCCTTGAGCACTATGCAGGTGAAAGTACGATTTAACTCGATTCCACTCCAATTTAGAGCAGAAGACCCTGGAGAGTGTCAAACGTCTCCCTCCTCTCTTCCCTTTCCATCGATCTCACAATAGGATTAGAGACTAGACGACTATTTAGAGTACACCCACGTCGCAAAGTCTCTATACATTTACAAACGCCCATGTCTTCTCTGGGATTCGGACCCAGTCACTACGGAACAGCAGTCAGCGTCGCTAACCACTATACCGGATGGGAGAAATGGATTTAGAGGGAGACTGTTAGTAAACATTCAGTCACTTAATTGCGAAAAGTGAAGGGAAAAAAAACCACAACTTGTATTGTTTAGTATATGCATTATAATTAATGTCAAAATATTATAATTTTAAAATCAGTTATTTATCTAAAGTGATTCATTATATAATACAAAAGTAATCGCAGAGGTACAAAATGCTATAAAGAATTGAGTTGAGCAGTTTATCTCACAATTTAAAAGCTGCTTAAGTTGAGGGATATTTTAAAATTTCATAAATATGAGTCCCTTTAAGTGGTAAATTAGCACCTAGTGGCAAGTCATTACCTATTCACACAAACATCTTCAACATAATATAAATATTCAAACACAAAATCCTTTCATAGTGATGCAGACAATCAGCACTAACGGACGTTGATGCCACGGAATTTGAAATCAAAAATCGGCTTGAACGAAGACGGATTAATTCAAGTGCATTTCCTAAATTGCCAAAGACGGTCTTCCCCTTTCGATTCTCCCTCCCTCATCGAACACGTAAAGGGTGGGAATCCAGTCTTAAGGAAAATCAGAATCGATTAAATAGAGGTGGGGAGGGTCGGAAAATGTCTGGATTTCTGGAGATGCGGGTAGATAAATTATCACCAGCGTTAAGCCACATCCTTAAGTCCTAATAGCCCATCGCAGTCAAAGGGACAATGCCGCTTCATTGAATTTAATACTTGGTTTAATCTTGATTTCAGACGTTTATTGCCACGCCTGTTTAAGTATGGATCTCCAGAACCCTTTTACCATAAGGACTTTTCGGTGGTAAGTAGCATTGTCATGGGCGTTGATTCATAATTTTGGTGTTATTAATCCCGCTTGAAAGGGGTTAGTGAAACAAAGTTATTTCATTCGAAAGATTGCATCTATATATTAGAGCCTATGTGGATGGAATACATTCATTGCAAATATCGGAAATTTTAGTTGCAACAAAGATAAAGGTATTTGTGAGAAAATATATGCAGCTAAATCTTTAATAAAGTAACTAGTACTATTTTACAATTAGAAAGCTATATTGATATTTGCTTGGTAATTTGAGAAAATTATTAAAAAAGAGTTATAATTGCAGAGTATAGTTATACCCCGCCACTTTTCACGACAGGTATTTCCTACAAATCGTCTAACTTTATTTAACACTCCTTCTAAACATTTTTTTGGAAAATAGATAGTTTCTCATGTCACTGTCTTTAAGGCCATATCCTTTGAGGGGCCTTAGCTTGTAGGTGAATCCTAAATATATATATTTGGATACCGCTGCTTTTGGGTATCTCATATCCTGCGCACGAATCGCTGTTACAATTATGCATACATGAGCACGATTTAAATGCTATGGCGCATTATTGTAGTTATGACGAAAAAATTTTATATTTAAGTAATTTAGCAGATACAGTATTTAATAAATATAGTATAACAGTATTTTCGGATTGATAAGAAAATCTCTTTGCGGTGAAGATCAGGAAGAATCAAATGATGAAAATTATAATAGTAAGTATGATTTCTCTACTGAAATTGGTCCAGATAATTTAATTGAGGGTGCAATTATCGACCTTGATAAAATGACTAGATTATATTCAATGGCTAGAAAATGTAATTGTTAGCCTATGACAATTTTTTTGTGTTGAACGTTGCGACGATAAATTCCTCAAATTATTTTGTTTACTCAGAAACCACCTACTAAACATGGAACCAGACGCTGTATTTTGAAGTGTTTTAGATTTCAATTTACAGAAGAATGTAAATAATGTATAAACCAACAAGCAATGCTTCTACACAACTAAAAAAATAATGATAATATCTGGTGAAAAACATCGCAAATAATCGTGGCAAAGACTGAAGGAGTGTATAAACTTAGTACTGAATGTTTAACAAAAATAACAGATAAACTAAATTTAAGCGTGAAAAGTGTATTAAACATATTGTGTTTTCTACTATTCTTCCTGTTCCCCCTTTGTACATAAATTTTATGGTAAAAGCAGAATGTAACAATCTTGGGTGTAAGATATCCAGCGGAAGAACTTTGTGACGGGCTCACGCGTCTTTTCATTAACATGTCCTTTTGGGTTATTTGGGGCCAGAATTAAAGGCAACTCTTTTCCAACCAAACCCAAGAAGTGAAGCGTGGATGATGGAAATTTAAAAAGATGGAAGGAAAGATACAAATTAAAAAGCTTTTAAATAATAGAAGTTTAGAGTAAGCGGTGTGGCATTTGAGGAATGTTATGATAGTCCGTGATTCCAGTGTGAAGAGGTTTTGAGAGATTAAGTGCAGCCAACAGAAGTTATCCGTAACAGAGAGCCCTTAGGTCAAGGTGCATACCAAGGTACATACGCCAGTGATCCGCAACTTCCAATAGCATTAAATTGTTTGACACTTCGTTGAACGAAATGGGTAGGAGTGATTATTTAAATATTCGGATCTGTGATCTAATTGGAATTGAGCTTAGGCGAGTTAGTTATTGATAGTGGTCTGGGTTAAGTTATATCGGTATTACATATATTATGTGCTTAGCCACCGTAGGTACTCTCACATATCTTATTATTATCTAACATGTTAGAGGTTTAAGTTTAAGGTCTTAATAAAGTCATATTAATATCATGGCAGGTTCTAGTTCTTCATTTATTCCTACACCTCTAGCTCACTCTGATAATCAAGGAGAAGGGCACCCTTACAACTTTAGTTCGTTTATATCACGCGAGTGATCCCGAGTCAGGGGGTTGAGATTGTTTAGTAACGTCACTTTTTGAAGTTATATTAAGACTATTGGTTAACCTGAGTCTATTCCCTCGGTCGGTATTTTTCTTGCACCTTGATCAAGTGGCAGAAACCCCACTTACAATACTTTAAGAGAATGTCAACATGTTGAGTCCGAGTCTCTTTAGATTCAATGTGCATCAGCGAGTTTACATGACAAGTTCTTAATGGTACCAGGATAAGTTCAAATGCATTCCTTTCTAAAAAAACTGACTTACGCTAAATTTAAATATCTTTCTTTACCAAACAAAAAAGAAATTTTTTTAATTAATTAAGGTATCCAACTCTGTTCAGAGACAATTTTCTAAAATATAACTTAAATGATTATTTAATTGTCATTTTTTAATTAAGTATGTTGCAGAACTATGAAAATACAGCAAGAAGAATTTTTTGAAAGCTTATTTTTCAAAGTATTGAGAAATTTGTACCAAAATATTACAAAAAATTGCTCTTTTGATAACAACTCTAAAAAAATATGTACCGTAAAAATAAATAAAATGTTTGCAGGAATACAATTATTTAACGTTTAACTCTGCTTTATTTTAAAAAAAGCTCAAATTCTACTGTAAAATTATGAAATACAGGTTATTCAAAATGAAAAACCCGGAATTTTCTTTTAAGAAACGTTTTTCATATAAAATTACATTAAAAAATAACTTAAATGAAATATTACCCTTAGCTTTTAGCAGAAAGTATTCATTATAATACAAAGAATAAACTCAAAAAATTTAATAAGAATATTTCATTTACTTTAAAAAGGGGTCTCAGGGGTGTTAAATTTTTCTAGAGGTCTGAAAATGTAAATTATTTTCAAATAGGTATAATTATTTTAAATTTAAATTAAATGATTCAAATATTTTACATATTATTTATAAAAAAATGGGGCTTCAGAAAAGTATAGAATGTTTAAAATATAATAATAATTATAAAAATCATATGAAAATTCTATGATAAATATTAAGTATTTTTTGTGTTGCGCACGCCATTTTCTAAAATAGTAGCCTCTGATGTATAAAACTTCACAGAATTATAAAATGCATCATATTCTTTAAGCCTTGTCTAATTTTAGTACTATATACATTTTGTATTTCAAAATATTTGTAAAACATTGCAATTTTTTTAAATATTTTTAAAAAATGTATATTTTTTATTTGTTAAAATATGTAAGTTATTATTCTATTTATATAAAAATAGCTACAGTTTATTGAGAATACATTTAACTTTATTAATAAACTTATAGTTAGAGTAATTAAAGCTACTATTTTAGAAAATAGCATGCGCGACGTATAACTTAAAAAATATTTTTTATAGAAAAGTTTCTTATTTTCATATGCTTATAATTTTTGAAATTATGATTATATTTTAAACATTTTATACTTTTCTGAAGCCCTATTCCTTTATAAATAATGTGTAAAAGATTGGAATTATTTGATTTAAATTTAAAAGAATAACTGTTTGAAAATTGTTTATATTTTCAGACCTCTAGAGAAATTTAACACCCCTGAGAAAGAAATATCACTCTTACCGTTAACCATTATGGTCAAAAATAATAATCTTCACAAAATGCAATATAAGGTTTATATTTGCAATAAAACTTTTTAATGACTTAGGAAGGTTTTAAAAGTCTCTAGATTTGTATTTTGAGCCTTCCTGAGCCTCATACTTCAAACTTTTACAGTTTTGAAGGGCCTCTCTTTTTTTACGATACCTTTTCTTACCTGGTTTAGAATGCCTCGTAGAATCAACAATTCTCTTTTTGTCGAGGTACCAAGAATATCCTTTCATTTCAGAACATAATTTTATTCCTAACTTTTGAAATAGAGGTAATAGACCAGCAAATCCAGAATTAAAAAATATTATTGCGATATAATTTCTTAAGCGAAGTGTTTGTAGCTCAACAAAATTATCTTTCGGGATTGTACTCCACACTACATTTTTAAGACTCTCATTGCAGTTCTGAGCTTTCCCGTGAAGACATTTTCTTAGGAGGTTTTGATTGCAAAATGAGTTGTGAGTCTTTTTAATAGAATTAATAACTGAATGTGAAAGATCCGTTGGTTTATCTTTCAACGTTTCTCCAAAAAATTCTGCTCTCTGGAAATCTTTTCTTTTTTTACCTTAGTAATCTTGTTTTTGGCATGACAACTTTAATTAAATTAAAAATAATTATAACTCTATGTAAAAGTACTAATAAAAGAGTTAAAAAGATATCGAATTTCGAACACAAATGATAAAAATATAGCAACTCATTTAAATCAAAACAAACATTGCAATCAGTTAACTGTTGCTTATTTGAAATCCAAATATATCTGTTACAATATTTATAAAGTGAAATAAAGTTTTTTAAACATAAAAAAAAAAATTCTTTAAAATTTTTTAAAAGAATAAAAATCTCATTTTGCCTGTGAAAATCAACCAAAAACTCACACTTCCGGTTTCGATTTTGGCTTTCTACCTCAAACAAAAACAGCTATAACTCTTTTTCTAACTGACTCAGAATTAAAAGTATGATATTTTTAGAACGCTTGTTAAACATGCTACAAATATAGACTATAAAAATAAAGTTTCAATTTTTTTGATGAAAATGATGATTTTAAACCAGTCGGATATCTTAATGTTTATAATTTCTCTCATTAATAATCATTGTCAAATATAGATATCATATAATTTCGTAATAAACATAGACACAATTCATGTATTTTTTTTTTCAATTCCTACTATTAGCTCACACTCTCTATATATTTATTTATTTATCTTGGTAGAATTTTCTATCGATAATAAAATGCATTTTAAAGCGCTCACTTGAGCTTAAATTTTATATACATGATTATTTTGGATGGCAATACAATAATTTAATTATAATTAATAAAAATTAATTGATTAAAACTAATTATTTAAAGAATTACAAATACACGGCCACTTTGGCATCATTTTTGGTGACTTAGCGATCATTTTGGATGACTTATGTCAGAACTTGAAAAGGTTTTTTTTTTCTCACATTTTAAAGCATTCAGTTGAACTGAAATTTTATATACACGATTGTTTTGGTGGACAATACCATACTTTAATTATAATTAATAAAAATTAATTACAACTTAATGTTGTGTTTCTGTCATATGTATATACATATTTATATTAATTGTAACTATTTAATAAAAAGTAGCTAAAATTAAATTTTTCTTTGTTGATCTAAGTAGGTGACTTAGGTTCTTTTTTTTTCTTTTTATATTACTTATTTTATGTGATTTGGCAAATTAAATATATGTTGAAAATTCGATGTGTGGTAGGCTTTATTTGTGTTTAATTATTCCATTACTAGGTGTTGGGCTTAAGAGCTGTTGAATTGATGAAGCATGATTTTGTGAACAGATACTCCATTTTTTTTTACTTGTAAACACTGGATAACGACACACACAAACACAAAATAGAACAAAAGATGATGGATAAGAGCTTACACATGAGCTTACACAGATGGACAAGAGAGTGACGGATCATTACACGTACGAATAATGCTTCTCTAAAAACAAGAGTTTATATACAAAGTGACAACCAGAAGTTCAAAGACTCGCATGACTTATTCTTCTAAATGGTCCAAATAATCGCATGATGTTCCTTATGTAATTCTTAATTTGATACGTTTAGATTTAACTTCAAGGAGATAAAAGTACAATTATATCTCGTTATGCAGGAAATTAACTGTTACTTATTTACGTGAAGTACTAGAGGGTCAGGACCATTAAAAAATTTTTAAAAAAATGATGGATGAAATCAACGTCAATTTTTACACACACATAAAAGGAAACGGTGCAACAGTCCATGAGGGCCAAGTCTACTGTGCCCATCTCAATATTCGTGACCTTGGGCGTAGAGTTGCAAAATCAGATGTTTCAAATAGGAGGTCAGTCTGACGCGAAACTCTAAGTGTTTAGTTCCCAAGCGAGTTTGGTACTCATTTATCGATCCACTAAATGGATGAAAAGTTGAGTCGACCTTGCCCCCCCCCACACACCTGTGGTGTAGAAACGCATGCCCATATATACACTGCAGTTTGTAAAAAATGCAACACCATGAAGGAATCAGCAGAATTAAATGAATTTGCAGCACATATCAATTATAGATTGTTGTGTAAAATAGTAAAGTTTCATATCCACCATGCATACGTGGCGTGAGCAGTGCCCTCTAAACTGATGCTGCAAGCATATAAATAGAGGGTTGTTGTGGGACGTTGAAAATAGTTAATTATTATTTGTTAGTGGCGAACGTTTAGTGAGAAGTAAGTATGGCTCCACGATGAAATAAGGAAATTTCCCAAAACAGAGTTTGTTCGGGAAGGATTTATCGGCCTTGAGAAAAGGATTTTCCTATGGTGCAAGGGGGCTCTTGTGCAGCGGAACAGTTCTACAGTGATGCAAGTTTGGAAGCAGTGGATCCACGAGCACCAAACAACTCAAGAAACTAGCAATGGACGACGGAAGGTGATGTCAGTGCGTGACGATCGACACCTGTTCCACGTGGCGGTGAATCACTGTACAGCTTCATCCAAGCAGTTGGCAGCACGTTGGTCTACTGCTACACATGTACTAATGTCGGTTTCATCAATTTGTCGACGTATGCAACTTCGTGGATTGCATACAAGGGTGCCTTTATACAGGATCTCCCTCACGGCAATCTATCGATGGCTGCGTCTGCAATGGACTCATGAGCACAGAGCCTGGCAAGTTGATTGGCACCAAGTTGTCTTTTCAGATGAATCACGCTTGAATTTGTGAGATCATGATGGTCGCATTCGTGTTAGACTCTATGACTGTGAACGCTTCTTTGAACGACATAGTGGCCTAACACCCAGAGTTATTGTCTAGGGTGCGATTTCGTATCATGGACGATCCAATTTCCTACGAATTCAGGGTAATCTCAATAGCAACAGATACGTCCGTGAACTGCCACATCCCGAAGTTGTTCCCTTCCTTCAAGGAATCACTGGAGTTATCTTTCAGCAGGATAATGCATGTTCACATATTGCAAGGACTGTTTGAGACTTATGTTCAGCCCAACGCATGTAACTTCTTCCTTGGCCTGCTTATTCACCAGATATGTCACCTATTGAGAACGCGTGGGGTTTGGTTGATCAGCGTCTCGCTCGAGATCCACGTCCTGCAGCTTCAACAGACGAACTTTTGCTGTTCATACAAGTAGTGTGGAATTCTCTTCCACAAGCAGGCACACAAATTCCTATTGACTCTTTGTCACGTCTTATAGCAGCACTTATTGCAGTGCTTGGTGGCTACACCAAATACTGATTTCGTACAAAGCAAGTTAATAAGAGATATGTTATTCTTTCGTTAAAAAGCAATTTAGTAATCTTGAAAGAAAATGTAATTAGAAGTTATAAATCCTTCAAAGTATTTTCAGAAAGTCTTCAAAATGTCCAACAACATTTTAATTTACAAAAAATAAGTATAAAACATATTTTTAGCAATAAGAATAATAACAAAAACAGCAAAATTCCTCTCTATTTCATATCTGACAAAACAAGTTTTCCACTAGATTTTTTTTTCTATTTTTACCCTCTTGGATAAAACATGGTAACATATATGAAAAAAAAGCATTTATCGATAAAGAGAGAGACCATTTATAATTACCTCCAAAATAATAAAAATAAAAATAAATTATGTTTTATACTTGATAACATCCGTTCCAATGCAAGAAAATAGGCAATATGTATTCAATGACAGTAACATTAACGACATCCAAATAGCTATAAAATTCTTCATTGGAGATATGCATCTGATAATAAAAAACAAAGCATGAAAAAAATATAAGAACTAATTTCAATTTGAATATTCGGCACCAATGGACACAAAATATTTTTGACTCGTAATGGTGGCAGACGTGAAATCAATGGTTATTAAGCCATGGGTACTTATACTCTCGAAAGAGACACTTTTGAGAAAAGCAATTAAAAGTAAGTCTTCTTGTGGGAGAGAATAGCAAAAAAAAAGCTGTGCACTTATTTAAAATTTCAAATTATTCTATAGCCCTTAAGATTTTGGTACAATATTTTCGCATTGTTATCTAAGACTAAAAAGTTCCATAACAATAAATAAGAATTTTCTTCCATAAAAAAAGGATTTAAATTTCTGGAAAAAAACTTTTGGTACAAATTTAAATTACTTTGCTGTTTTTGTTAAGATGGTATTAAAAAAAGAAAATGATGAAAATTTATTGATAAGAAAAAAGAACGTTTGCCTTAATACTAATAAAAATATACTGAATTAGTAAGATTATAGAGAAAATATAATTGAATTACAACAAAAATAAATGAATTTGAAATTATAAGTGACGATATTGGTAAGTAAGTGTTTATTAAAACACAAGAGGGCTATTGGTAACGAATCTCGTATTTTCTCTTTCTATAACCACGTAAATTCTATTTACTTACTTTTTTTAAGCGTAATCAATGTCTCGTTTTGTATAAAATAGCAGTTTATGTAATTTTTATAATTCAATCCAGTTAAAAATAAAGCAAGTTTGGAGTATATATGATTTAAATTGCATTGAGTGTGATTTTACATAATGTTTGCTAGAGCTTGGTTTTTATTTATTGATATATTTCAAATTACTAATTGTAATTTTTTAAATTCAGATATTGTTGGCATTTTATTAATCTATAGAATTTTTGAAAGTAACGTAAATTGTTAAGCGTGTGTAATATATTTATTCTCGATAAATCTGTTTCTCGAAATTCATATAATTTTAGAAAGAGGTACTCGTGTCCCATTTCTTTTTTCTTTTTGCTATTATTCTCGCAACTTTCTTTGATGATTGAAAGAGGATTAATAGCTGTAAAAATATTTTTAACATCTTATGTTCCATCGTCTCTGTACATATGCTATTACAAATATTGATCATTACAAACTCTCTATTCAAAGACCTAATCATATCTTGATAAATATGATATAATAGTAAGGCTGGTTTATGACTTGGTCCAATAAGAAAGTACTAAAGGCTCAGATATTACAGAATATAAGGTTCATTACGTACAGCATGGTTTAATGTGATACTACACCTACCTGATTAGGTTTTGAGTCTTTCACCTAAGGACAAAGTGGATTAATTATATTCTATGCAATTGATCTTCGGGCTATATGGAATGACTCTTTGAGCACCTGCTTATTTCAGCATAGAAATATCAATCAAGTGGACATCTTACAGTACATCTGTAGGATGATCGTCCTTCTCTACTTGGATAGATGTGTAAGTCAGTTTGTGGATGATATGACTGTAGGATGGCTGGAAATAAAGTTAAATATCATTGTTTTTATAAGTACTGTTACTCTCTTTACATGCATATAAACAACATTATAATACTTCTTATATGTCTTGTGAACCATTAAACTCTTAAGGTATTTTCGCTTCTTTATTTTCCACCTAATTTAATTTATTAAGATTAAATAGGCTCACTTATTAACGATGTAATATGTGCTACGGCTCTATCAATATCCTTCTTATTAACCCGCGATCACTCGCGCGGGGTATTCTGTACACCCCAACAACAAGAAAATCCTCCCAGAATTCTAAAAAGAATGTGCAGAACCACGATTTTTCTTGCTGCACTTTTTTGACTTAAACCCTTTTGGGCCAAAAACAACCTTTTTAAGGAACGATTGAATGTAATGACTAAAAAGTTTATCGGGAGGGCTGAAATTTTCCCCAAGAAGTTGAGCATTTGTATACGTCTGCTCTAAATTTTTGGAAAATGAAAAATATTTTTTTCTACTTTCTGCTATCATTATTCATTAAAAAAGTATATTTATTACGGGAATATACGTTTTACTGGTTTATGAAAAATAAAAATTATGTTTTTTTAAAATGAAAATTTTATATGTTTAGTTAATATTAATTTTGTCTCTTTGTATGCAATGAATTTAATAATTTTATTTGTATTATAAAAAATATCTTGTACTTTATAAATATGTATCATAATATTTAATTTTTATTTTCCATAAATCACTTTTAAAATTTTGGGGTGATCTCACACCCCGCGATGAACGTAGCAAACACAGGTGCAGTGACCGCGGTTAAAAAACCTTTCAGAATTTTTGGGTCCTTATAAGGTATCCTTTTGTTCGGAACCATGTTTTTAAAAAAAAGCGCATGAATGAAATTTGATTATGATGAGTTTGGGTTTTATGGCGCAAGAGGTTTTGGCTATATGCCAAACCCCTTTCATAGGTCTGTGGTCTGGACGGGCAAAGGAAAAATTGGGATGACAAGATGGAGGGTCGAAAATGAGAAAGATCACTTGGGCCCCCGGGGGCGTGACATCCGTGTTTACCAAAATATAAACCCCGGGAACAGGAAAAGATCACAAGGTACTTCCCGGGTTGGACACCTGTACCCACCTAAAGAAGGTGAGCCCCCTGAGGGGCATGAATGGATAATGTTCATGATATTTAGTGTCACTTAGATTATAATACACGTATAAAATTGCTTTAAAAATATTATGACAGAAAAAATTGTATAGATACAATATTTTGGGAAAAAAATAACTTAAAATAGCCTTTTTTCAAGACGTTCTCTTTTTATAAGAAATACTTCTATAATAATAATATTTTACTCTTATATAAAGTATACACTTCTCTAGAGAGTTTGAACTATATAATCTTTGGAAAATTTCACATTATTTTCAGAGTTACAAACATTTGAAATAATTATCGGCTTTTTTTCTGAAAATTTCTCCCCTCTGTTGTCGTAAAACATGGATAAACCCCTTTCTCAGTTATATATTTCAAAAAATTTAGTTCAGCTTGTTTGCAGAGTTCTGAGCTGTATACAGACAAAATATTATAATAATAGAAGCAATTTTTATAAAAGGATAATGTTTTGAAAATTGAAAATTCTACGTTCATTTTTTGTCAATATATTGCACTTAAATAATTTCTTGTAATACTATTTTTAAAACAATTTTATATACGTTTTCTAATCTAAAAGACACTAAATATCATATATATTATCCATTTATAAGCTTTTGCCCCGGGTTTTGAACTATTTTGGGTACCTTAAAAACTCTTTCATTAAAACACACCATCTAAAGAAGGGAACGTAAACATGTAAATGGTCTACTATATAAAGTCAAGACTTCAAGTTAGAAAAAGAGAGATAAAACAGATTGCTAGCGGAACAATGATTAATCAAATTTATAGTGTAACGCAGGTATTTGCTGTTTGATAATTGTAATAATGAAGGGGACGATTTGTCACTGCAGACTGAATAAAAATTACATAGCTAGGAAAGCAGAACCTGAAATAAATGCACTGGTATTTAAAGCCTTCTCATACATCGCGTACCTTGTTAATTGTGTCCATAGTGCTTTAGTTGGGTGTATCTTTCAGTTTTGGTTGATTGAACTTATGTTGTTGATTGTGTGTGTCTTACAGAAAAATTAACTGATTTTGAGCGTCTTCCTTCCCTTTCTCTTCTACATCTTTAGGTGTGGAACCGAGATCCTTGCATGTGTAATCGCTTTTTATTAATAAAGTTCTGTTTCATCACCAAGTATTAGGTATTTTTCTTAAGTATAATATGTTACAATCCCCTTAAAAAATAAAATTGCCGAAGATATAATTTGAATTAAATTTTAAAAAATAGCAAACTGTTACACAATCAAATGCTTTTTTAAACTATAGTTAAATTAATATAAAATTAACCGATCTCTTCAACTGAATGAGAAGGCATTAATTTATGTGAAATCATAGGAAATCTTAATCCTTACTCTAAGTGTAAGGAATAAAATATCATGTTCAAAAATAGAAAAAAGGGTACATTCTTAATTCTAACAATCTGTACTAGATTTTAGGAATGTCATGTATTTTTTATTGACATTGAGGCTGTAACATACAGACGAAAAAAAAAACAAACAGTAGAAGTCTTTTAGTTAGAAGAACATAAAACTAAGTATAAATTTTTCACTTGTAGTGAAAAACAAAGTGATTCTATGAATGCAAGTGTATGTGTTTGTGTTGAATTTTTCCCCATTGCTTTTAATATTTTGTTTTTTTATGTATGAGCATAGTGATTTCTTGAAAAATGGAAAACATTCCCAAAATTTATATATATATATATATATATATATATATAAATACGAAAGTTTTAGTTTTAGTTAAAACTTTATTTTAAGCTAAAAATAAACTGGGCTCACATTTAGCCTAGAGCAAGAACCTACTAATGAGTCTGAAAGATAGGAACATACGAAAAGCATTTCCTAAGCAAGGAAATACATGTATTTATTCTTTAAATTTATATATATATATATTAGTTTATTCATATAAAAAATATAAGGAGATATGTATTATAGTAATGTGAAGATTTTTTTTTGTTTTGTTTTTGAGATATATATGTACTGTGTATGAAGTAATATAACTGGAAGAGAGAAGCATAATATAAATTTACAGTGTCCAACATTTTCCTTTCCTATTTATGTGTTTGCTAAGTTGCAGTACATTATCTAACATGAAAATTAAATACAATGCTTAATTTATTTGCAATACTTTCTACGAGCATTTAATTATTTAATAGCATGGGGTCATTTTTATGGATACTTTAATTGATATAAATAGAGCATGGAATCTTTTCTTTCCTAAAATAAATAAATGTTTGATAAATATTCAAACCACATCAGTTTGAGTTTTAAAAATCATCGGATTCTATGATGTATCAAGCTTTTTTCAAAAACACAACGAATACCTCATCTATAAAACATAAAATACCGTTGCTCACTTTAAGTGACTTGTTAATTTTTTAATGAAATACTTTGTTGTCCATGAACTAATACGTTTAATGGTAATACACGCACACTCGTTGAATTTAATTATAATATTAATTTATATACTAATTAATTGAACCTAAATAAAACAAACATTAAACAGTGTACTCCAGATTAAGTTAATATAAATTTGAGGGTTATTTTTAATATTAATAATTAAAGAGTCATATTTTTGAAATATGAAATTTCTTTAAATAAAATATTATTGAAGTAACTTTTCCTAACTTTTGCATGCATATTTCTATTTATAGAAATCCTATTTATAATTATAAACAACCAAATAAATTAGTTAAGAAAACTGAACAGAATACTGATATAATTATTAATGTTAAAAACTTTATTAATCATTTCTTAGATCATGACCACCCTTTTCAATTTATGTATGCAAGCATTTGATATAAGTTGTGTATTATTCACTTTTCCTTTAATTATTATCTTCATTGGCTTATCTTGCCTAGATAAAGTTTCTTATTACTTCATTTTATTATTTTTTCTTCATTTAGCCTCTTAAGTTTTAATTATATGCATATTCTTCGATTGAGGTATTTTATAAAAAAAATTTTCTATGCCTTTCATGTTCACATAATTGTATTTAAAACATGTATTAAAGTATTCTTTACAATTATTTTTCAAATGCGAACTTCTTTTGAATTTCTGGTTGAATTTGATTAAATCTTCACGTATATAGAGAAGTAGTGCAGATTTAGTTTTTTGTTAAAAAATTCATGTTCCTTTAGATTTTTTCTTTCTTTTGTGCGAGGACTAATATTATTTTCATAGTATTTGGTTTTCTAAGTGATGTTATAGTATTTTACATATTAATTCCTTAGTATTACGTTACTAAACATGGAGTTCACTTAGAACCAATTTTTTTCATGTACTACTTTATCTTTTTTGCACTCAATCAGAATAAACAAATATAGGAGAAGATTGAATGGCCTTAAAACAATGCTTTAATTCTACATTCTCAGTTCCTGAGACGTACAGTTTGCTATTGTATCTTAGTGGCTATTTGAATTTTATCTATAATCTCTTGTTATACGTCTATCTATTGTTGAACTTTAAATTATTTTTTTGTAATGTAGTGTATTATATATATATATATATATATATATATATATATTTATAAAGGATAAAGCGAATCACTCATCACGATATCTCCAGTACTATCAATACGAAAGTTCCTTTCATGGAGTTGAGATCCGCTTAGAAAGGATTTTGTGAAATTCGACACTGAAGGGAGGTTGCGAAGATTAAGTGCCGTTACAAAAAAATATTGCAAAAATAGACCCCCAAGTGGGGTTGCGAGGGGAAAAAGACGTTAAAGGTATAAGATAAAAACCTTTTTTGAACTATAAGACCTACAGACTTGAAATTTAGCAGGCATGTTTCTTTCATGGAATAGAGATCAGGGCAGTAATTTAGCGAAAAATCGAGCCCGAAGGGGAGTTTATGTTGGCATTTGAGATGAAAAAAATTCTCTTTTGTGAACTACTAACCCTACAACCTCGAAACTTGTAAAATATATCACTTTTGCTAAACTGAGATCAGCTAAAAAAAGGGGGGTTCAAAAGTCGACCGACAAAGTGGTTACTGGAGTGTTATAGATAAAAAATATCAATTTTTCACTTATTAGACCTACATACTAAAAAATTTGGCAAATATGATTTTTTGTTGAGCAGAGATACGCTAAGGGAGGCTTTATTCTGTTTAATTTACAATTCACTTAAAATTGTCTCATTGAAAATTTCTGTATATCCTTCAATTAATATTGTTTTATTTTTCAATTCACACATGTATAGAAGGGGTGTACAATCTAGTATATATATATTTTCATATATTTTATATTTTTCATTTTTACTATACACAACTTTTTTACAAATTCATTAAAATATTTAGCGTACTTAATTTGCAAATTATGATAAAAATGTTTCATAATATTTTCAAACAAAAAAAAATTGTTTTAAAGGAAAAAGGAAAAAAGCTCTAACTAATTAATATTTTATTTAATAGTACATAAAATAGCTTAAACATGTTCAATATATTCTTATTCGACTAAAACTGCTAAATAGATCATTGCATTAATATGTTACAATATATGAAATAGTTTTTTATTAACAGAGACACATTTTTTTAAGTGCCTAGATGCAAATATTTTTTAAGTATGTTTTTTTTTATTTTAATATATTTAACTATATATATATATATATATATATATATATATATATATATATATATATATATATATATATATATATATATATATATATATATATGTAGTTAAAGTTCTTATATATATATATATATAGAACTTTAGTGTAACATGTTGAGAATGCTGTTGTTACTTCTACTTTTTCAATGTTATTTATTGAAGTATTTTGAAACTTGTAATATTTATAAATTAAAATTTTTAAGACATTTTGGATAAATAAGGATTTATTATTTTTTTATTTTTTGAATCCGTATTAATTTTTTCTTCAGATTTTTTTAAACCATAAGCATTTATTACATCTGTTTTTCAACTCTGCATTCTTTGTAATATTTAAAATATATAATATGTATACCACTTAAACACATATATTTAAAAAATAATTAGCGGAAAAAATTGCACATAAATGCATATTTCAATAAAATTCAATAAATGTGAAGTAACAACGAAGTATACACTATAAAAGCTATTTCATTTTCTTTTTGAAATGAGCATTAAATTTAAATGGAAAAATGTGTTACTTTTTATATTGTATTGAAAAAACAGTTGCAATTAGATTTCCTTTAAATGTAAAAGATAACTTTAAACATGTAAAATTGTAAGGCCATATCATTTAAAAAAGGTGAATCAAGAAAATTAAACGTATCCAAAATTATATTTTAAAAAACAATAGAAAAACCCAGCACGTGCAATTAAATAATCCCACGCAATTTCAAATAAATTTCAGGCTATATTCCTCATAAAGCAATAATTTTCATTTCCTCGGTTGAATTAACTTTTTAATTTGCATCCATTTTAGTGTTCTGCATAAAGTTAAAAGAAATACAATTTCGTTTTCGAATATTGTAAATACTCCCACATCTCTTGGATGTTATTATCATTATTTTTCCTTTATTTGAAAAGTGTTTTGAGAGTAATTTTGAAACTTAGAAGCAACTGAGAAGTATATATTTTGGATTTAAAAAACAAAATATTTTGATATAATTAGCGATTTTTTAAAATTTTATATTTAAAAGAAAAATGTTCCGCTTTATGTAATAAAGCACATTTATTTGTTAATTTCCCCAAAATTTTTTAAAAAAATTTCCCTTTATATGCCCGTGTTTTATTTCCCAATTTGCTTAAATATAGTAAAGGACAATTTGTTCCATGTTCGTTATAAAACACTTTTTTTCGAAAGAAAACAGCGTTATAAATTTACATAGACGTTTTAAAAATACAGAGGATTAACAATGTTTTTGTTTATGGCTTTTACTCATAAATTTAATAAGACTGTAAAATCTTTCATAGTTTGACATTCAATAAAAACGATTTTAGCGTTAAAAGTAATTTTTCTATAGCAATTCTAGATAACGTCTGAAAGCAATTTTCTTTAACATTATTTTTGTGTGGATTCTAAATGCTTTTATTTAGACTTTTAGAAAGTTTTTTATGCCTGAAAAAAATTGGTATGTATTAAAAAGGGCATTCTTATTAACTAGTTATTTACATTTTAAAAGACAAACAAAAAAAGTTGTTAAATAAAACTCAGATACATGATCTTAAGATAGTTCTGAGAATTGTTTTTCTCGTGGTCAGCAACGCCTTTTTATAGAAATGTACTATTTTTAGGCATTATGGGGAAATAAAGGAAGTTAAGCAATATGAATGCCAGTTTGGATTTGCACTATTATTCATTCATTTTTTAAAAAAAAACATATTTTTGGTTTCTCAAGTAATTAAAAATATTTAAAATGTATAATGGATCTATCCGTGCACTTTTAATTAATTCTCTTGGGAAATCTTTGGGCTATCAATTCACGTTTCTTCACAACCAATCCTTTGAAGAAGAAACCATGATATTTAAATTTAGTTTGTTTTATGTAATATAAGCTTTCAAGAAAAAGAAGGAGAGAGAAAGAGAGTGATGAAATATAACAGATAGCTACCAATCCGATGTTATAATATTTTATATAGTATTTCAAATATTTCATAGGTGAACTGATTTAAGTGACGATTGGTCATTAAAGTTTAATAGTGTTAAGATAATTGGTTAGATTTGATCCAAAGAGGGTCGATATTGATAGTCATCTCATACTTCGCGCATCTCACTGTTAATCCACATATTGCTTATATTGAGAACATCTCTTCTCGTTGAAATTAATTGAATCAGTGTTGCTATATTTATGAGATCAATAAATAGATTCTTTTTGAATATGGCTAATGTTTCTTCCCTTCCTTCCACACCTCTAGACGAGCAAGAGAGGGGAACAAATGTCTCATAAGTGTGCAATACAGAAAGAAATCGAAATATGTTTATCAATTTTAAGGTATCCGACTACGTTCGGAACCGTGATTCTAAGAAAATCACATAAATGGATAATGTTCATGATATTTAGTGTCACTAAGATTAGAATACATGTATGAAATTGTTTTAAGGACATTTTGACAAAACAATTATTTAAATACAGTATTTCGGCAAAAAATTAACTTAGAATAATCTTTTTTCAAAATGTTCTCCTTTTGTGAAAATGCTTCTATTATAATAATATTTTGCCTGTATATAACTCAAACCTCTGTATAGAGGCTCAACAATAATTTTTGAAAAATTCATAATATTTTCAAAGTTACAACCCATTGAAATAATTATTGTCATTTTTTTCTTAAAATTTCTCCCCTCTGTTATCGTAAAACATGGATAAACCCACTTCTAAGTTATATATTTCAAAAATTCTAGTTGAGCCTCTGTACAGAGGTCTGAGCTGTATACAGGCGAAATATTATTATAATCAAAGCATTTTTCACAAAAGAAGAATATTTTGTGAAAAGGGGTCATTCTATGTTCATTTTTTATCAAAATATTGTACTTAAATAATTTTTTATTGTAATACTATTCTAAAACAATTTTATATACATTTTCTAATCTAAGTGACACTAAATTTCATAAATATTTTCCACTTATACGATTTTGCAAAATCACGTTCCGGATGTAGTCGGATACCTTAAGAACTCATTTGAAGTTCGTAACTAACATAAGAAGTCATGGTGAATATTTAGAAAATTCGAAGAAATGCCATTAAAATTTTTAAAAAAAATATATGGACCAGTTTGTCAGTAATTCTATTGTATTTAATAAAGACAGATTATGATTGCGTAGTACTTTGTTTGGGTTTATTTATTAATTGTAGTTGAGCAACATGCACTCTTCTCTTCATTTGTACTCTTTGATTTTTTTTTTTTTCGCAAAGTTGAGCTTAGTGTCATTGAAGACCGTTCGTTTAGCAAACTTAATGCGCGTTTAATTTTCTGATTAAAAACCCTTTAAATTTGGATTGTATGAAGAAGGGCACATACTATCCAACAAAGTATATTTCTCGTCAATTGAGCAAGGTTCTAAGTTACGAGGCTCTTCACCCATTGCTTAGTAATGCTTTGTATTGCGATTATAATAATATAATCAATCGAATTTTGCTAATGATTTATCACCAAATATTGACCGCAGGACAAAGATTTAACCGCCAAAGTTTGACTGCATGTCACAGAATATTTTCCAAATATTTTAGACATGGCAAAGTCATAGAAATTGTTACAACTACATTTAAACTCGCCCCCTTGACGATTAGCAACAGCCATGGGGCACCACTTGTTCTTTTGAGAAGCGGGAACTCGTCCTTCTCGCTCTTCTGCCCTGGATCACCCCGGAGAAAGTCATGTACACGTCGAGCCAGGGAATGCCTGATTCCCTTCTTTAGTATTTAAGACTATTTTCTATAACTACTTTAATTGATGTGTGTTGTTTTAATAAGTGACCCCTTGTGTTGCGAAACGTAAAAAAATTAAAATAAGATGGTTCCTTTAATGAAAAACCTTCTTTATTTCAATACAACGAAAACACGACATAGGGGATTGTCATAGTGGCGCCCAACGTTTAAACTGGACCAGGGAACCGAAATGCTGATCAACGTTTTCCTTGAGCGGACATGTCGCTTTTCTTCGACCAACTGACCTCGTGTATGGAAATTTTGGAATGTCGCCCCGGCGTCAACGTGCAAAGAGTTTTTAAAATTTTTTTGTTATCTAAGGGAAACCATCGGTTTAGTATCGTCCTGATACTAATGTGAAAGTGCTTGAAATCATCGGTTTCAGTATCGTCATGATACTAACGTGAAAGTGCTTGAAATCATCGGTTTCAGTATCGCTGATACTAACTGAAAATCTTGAAATTATCGGTTTAGTATCTCCCGATACTAACTAAAGTGCTTGAAATATCGGTTTCAGTATCGTCATGATACTAACGTGAAAGTCTTTGTCTCTTTTGTTAAAATTATCGGTTTTTTATCCCATCTAAAAAGGAAGTCTCGTCTTTTAGTTGGAAAACTATCGGTTTAGTATCATCCGGGTACTAAGGTGAAAGGCTTGGTTTTATGGAAAAATAATCCAAAGTAAATTGTGTTGATTTATGTGTTTAAATTACCATCGTGATCAAGAAAGTGGTGTGCTTAAGGACACGACATGGGAGATAGTCATAAAATAAAATTTATAATCGCACTGTACACATCAGTCAACGTAATTAGCAAGATATACAGATGATTCCCTCTTCAAAGTTTACCTCTGATCTCTCACCGTTCAAACACATCTGGAACGTAACTGTATGTCTTTGCTATTGGAAGATATCACAGCATTCAGAAGACAAACTATGGAAAATGACTAACAGAGAATATAGACTCGTCACTTAAGACGCCAACCTTATTCTTAAACACTTTGCGCATAGACGACCTTTAAAATATTCCTATAATTACTCGCTTTGTGTTTCGAATAACATTTCAAAGTATATATCACAAATTGTTCGTTTATGTCTCTCACTGTTTGCCGAGTTTTTACACATTATGGTCACATCTTGTTGTTGTCTTTTTAAGGCTGCATAGTATGTAAATGATACTTCAAATAAATTTTTTTGAAATGTTAGACTCAAAATTATATCCTCTTTTTTTATTTCTTAACTTTTTCAACTTATTAACGATTTTGGTTTCTGTTTGATAATAAGAAGTGAAATGCATGCAAAATGGATTGTCCACATATTCTTCAAATACTTCATGCAATGAAAATATTTTCTCATTCTTCTTTAAGAGTTCATGTCCTGGTGCTGCTAATAGACACTGCATGTAAAGTAGGACATAGGCCACGTATCGCCCTCGTTATTTGACTGTAGCTCAATATTCCAATGTCTATCGTTTCGTTCGTTGTTTCGTAGTAGGATTTTAAATTAATCAGATGAGAAGACCAAACAAATTGTTGTCAGAATGTCCTAAATGTGGATTATGAAGAGGATTTTGAATTGTAGTTCACTGAAGTTTCTTTGATTTTTTTTCTGTTTTGCAATGCCTATTGTATGTGTTACTTTGACCAAGAGAAAACAAAGGATCGCAATAATTTTTCTTTATCGATATACTTACTATTTGTATACAAAAATTCACCGTAGCTTACTGCATTCATTGTATTTCAGCAATGAAGAAATGTGACAAAACAAAATTATCATATTCGTCTCGATTCGATTCCTTGGTCACGATTTTGAACCAATTTTTCACCTTTTTCAATGGCATTTTTAAACACCTAATGCAATTAGCAAACTTGAAATCTCGATAAGGCACCATACTTGAAACTCAATCTATGCCAAATTTCATTCGTTACAAATTTAATAAACCTTCACTGTACAATGGGCTCAATTCATGTGACGTCA
This sequence comes from Trichonephila inaurata madagascariensis, assembly GCA_019973955.1. Taxonomy (NCBI): domain Eukaryota; kingdom Metazoa; phylum Arthropoda; class Arachnida; order Araneae; family Nephilidae; genus Trichonephila; species Trichonephila inaurata. Next base: position 26,860 of record BMAV01010287.1, read on the forward strand.
TTAGTCACATGGTAATGCTAACTTTCACCGTGTTTTTATGTCCAATCAGTTGAAAAATTCTCATTTTACAACATATGTCACACAGATAAAAAGCTTATTAGTCAGATAAAGTTTTCAACTAATCAGTTCATGCAAAATTGTCAACAACAATAATGTACATAGATTGACAAAATGCTTTTTATTTAAAGTACATGCATAAAATAAGATTTTTAAAATGTTAACATATTTTGAAGAAATTTACTTTTTATAACATTTAAACATTTTTACCCAAATATAAGATTTGAAATTTTACCAAAGTTTTACAAGTAAAACAAAAGGTACCATTAGTTCGTTGTCTGTTTTGAATTCAATGGAGAAGACGTGATTGTCTTTATCATTCGACCGTCATAAATGAAGTTGATTCATGTGACGTCATAGTCACATGATAATGAAAGCCACGTGATTCTAGCCAATCAATTCAAAAACTCATGTGACATCATAGTCACGATCAAAACTCCTTGTGTTTCAACTAATTAGTTCACGCGCTCGTTGTTGCCAAAGTTTTTTTGTTTGCAGAAATTTTCTATTAAAAAGTCTATTATACAAAATGGAAATTTTTTTTAAATGTTAAGCATAAATACGACTTTAATTTAAATGAAATTTTGTAAATTTTATTTTCTGCGTTTTACAAATAGAACACAAGTATAATTAGTTTAATGTTTGTTTTGAATTCAATGGAAAACACGTGTTTGTTTTTATCATGTGACTTCATGAATCAAGCCCATTGTGCCCATTGCAGTAGGTACTTTCTTTTTACTCAAGTGGCAATACTAAAATATAGAAAAACCGTCTGCAAATGATTTAAAAATTCTTATTTTGAATTTTTGCTTTTGCTACTGAATTTCACGTATCATACAGAAGTGGGATATATGCACTTTAGAATCGACATAATTAATCTTAAATTTAGCACATGCGGTCTGTTTAAACTTCAAATCCAACCCCAATCAACTGAGAATCGATCCAAGGAAGGAATTTCCGATTAATCAGCTCGTTTGCGTTTACTAACTAGCTCCAACGAAGAAAAAGAAGCTCGTTAAATAAATAAAAAAAAGTTTTTTTTACGAGTAAAAATTTTTTAATGACTCCTGCATATGTTGCTGTGTTCAAATAATCACTCAATCTCAAACTTTGGAGGAAACTATTTCTCCTCAGGGAGTCATTAAGTCGTATCTCAAAGCGTAATCGCTCTTCTTAAACAGATAGCGCAGTTTATTTAAAGACCTTACGTGATTGCACGCCGTCGATTTATGTTAAGAAAGGGTTTTAGGTAGTTACATTTTACACAGGACATCGTCGGACACGGTGCAGGATTGCTAAAGTAGTGTCTGTACTTTGTGTAAAGACTTGATACTTTGTGGGTTAAATTCCACGACCAATTATTTGTTGTACTGTAACAAATTGAGTACTTAAATTAGTTTCGATGTAAGATTCAACTGATTATTTAGAGAAAGCGTTTCCTTGAATAGTTAATTTTTTTTTATTACTGCGTTTATAATTGAATCTCACGAGGATATATAAAAAAATGTCCTCTTTAGAAGTGCTGTTAGTAATTTTATGGCTCATAATTAGTTTATTTTTATGATTTGGTTTCAATTTGATTGGGTCGTTCATTAACACAGCTAAAACAACATTTAAAAACAACTCGAGTGCTATTGGAAAGTTTGAGTCGTGTTCAAGTGACGAGACCAACACATGAGTTGTCACTATATTTTCAAACAGTCACACCACGTCATTGTGAGGAATTTATACCTCGGTGGGTTTATCATTAATCAGCTCCTCTACAATGCGTTTCCTTCATATGTTTTCTTAATCTATAATCAATTTTTTTACAAAATTTTTATTTATAATTAAAGAGAGAGTAGTAGACTATATAAGTAGACTAAATTGTTGCAAAAAACTTAAAATGTGTAGGGACAGAGATAAAATTGCACCAGTAAACAATTTGGTATACACTTTCAGTATTAATAAAGTAAATAACTATGCACGTAAAAAAAAATATGCGTCCCCCATAATTGTGGCCGCGGTAGCCGAGTGGTATACGTATCGGATCGTAGCTTGCCTTGTCATGAGTTCGAGCCCAGTACCACTAAAGACCCGGTGTGTAGGGCAGTGAGGCACGTTAAATCTATCGAGAGCTAAAACGTCCTCCCGTTTGTGTGGTGTGGTAGTTAGGAGATGGGGGTGCCAGCTCAGGTGTCGTCCACGTCCCTTGACCATGGTTCAAAGTTACGTGGTCCGTTGCCAAAAGCCTTCGTGTAGCTGAACAGTGCGACGTTAATATTCAACCAATCAATCACCCCTCCCTAATTGTAGACGCAAATTATAACACATTATTTAGAAAACTGTGTAGACATGTATTTTTATTCTTATATTTATAAGATTGATTGATTAATCATTAATCAACATAAAATAACGAAAATGTTATTGATATAGGACTCGGAGAGAAATGAAGTTAGCAACCCTTGTGGACTAAGCTCTTACTTACCAGACTTCCAAACCATACCATTTTGAGGACTTTGAGTACTGGTTAATTAAATATGCACTAGCCGCTGTGCATGACGCGTCTTCAGTTTCTTAAGGATTTTTATACATAGTCCTAAAGGGGAAACCGTCAACTGCGTTACAGCGACCTTCTTATTTTAAGAAGAAATAAATTTTGTTTAATTTTGTTTCTTTACACAATGGCATTCATTAATTTGAAGCAAAGAATGAAACATTCATTTGAAAATAATGAAACAATGAATGAACATTCCTTTTTAAATATTCGAAACGTGTTAATAAGACTGTTAACCAATCTTATTTAATAGGAAAATAATATCTAAAAAAATATGCCGTCCTCAAAAGCGAGATAATTTTCCTTTACCTTTGCAAATGATTTAATATTATATTTTTGTTATTGGCTCTACTAGAAACACAATCGACGATATTTTCCAATAAAATTCCCATTACAATCAGAAAAATACAAGGAACAACAACCTTCAGTCTTTCTTCCTAGTCATTATTATTAATTACACTGTGAATGAAAGAATCACTTTACTCTATTGTACATTTGAATATATAATTTCGTAAATGAATGTTGACTTTCCAGAAAAAACTGCTTAAAATATAAATTTTAAAATATGAAAAGATATGTATATTTAAATTAATGTACAAAGTAAAAACTGTAAAATAACTGATCTGCATATTATCCACGATTAAATTTATTTTAAATTATTTTTTATAATTATGAATTTCATAGTTGTCTTCCTTTCGTGTCGTTATCGAAAATTATACAAAAATTCAAATTTAAGAGGGCCGCGCCAAAAGTTCTTGATTTTTTTTTTTCGTAAAACAAAATTAAATCAAATATTGATGGTAAAACACATTGGGTTAATTCTAAGTTTTGATGATGATAGAGAAATAAAGACGTGATGTTAATACATACAATGTGACTATTATAATATTAATTTTTAAAAAATTATGAAATTAGCAACAAAAAACGAAAAAAAGAAAAAGAAATTGCAAAATATTTCTATGTAATTTAGAACGAGATAAATAAATTTTTGGTTAGTTAATAATGCTATAATGATATGAAGGTCACAGTGGCTGAATAACAAATTAGCCTATATAACATTCCAAGCTTAGATTTTTCAGATTATCGAGAATTCCCTTTGCATCTTAATTATTAAAATCTGATTATATTTATCCCACATTTTATTTTTTCAATTCAAAAAAGTGTAACTAACGATTAATTTTAAATTAAAATAATTCATGCACCATCACATTGGAAATTAAAGTTTATCCCTCTCAATCCGATAAAAAAGTTTTTAATAAAGATGAGAAAAAAGTAAAACTATATAGGTGAATTATGAAATATCTTCATGTGTCTTCTCAATTTTAGAACTAACACGAATAATTATCATTTTTTTTTGTAGTTTTCCCACTGGAGCGCTTATAATTCAAACTGTTTTCTCTTCGCTACTGACAAAATGTTCCACTCCACAAGGGGGGAAATGTAACAAATGAACAAATAACTCTTTCGAAATTCAAATGGAGGCAACCTCCGCACTTAGTCAAATATTTGTCTTTCCACAAGTAAAGGAAAGGCGTACCCCTCCGCTTTGGCAGTCAAAATTTGTTTGTTCTTCAGGTCGTAACCAGATTTGGGCTGCAATGGGTGGACAACTAAGTTCCCTATCCTTATTTTTATGGTAATACTTTGAATTTCTACCCTACCTTTATATTCCCAAAAGCGGTAAATAATAGCCAAATGCGGAGAAAATGGCGCCAAAGAATCAAAGTAAGTCGCCAACTTGCTGCAGTTTAACTGTAGATACTGGAGATAATGTAAACTTTTATTTGACTATAAAAAGGCATCTTCTATTTTTGTAGGGGAGGAATTTTTTAAATTAGTTTGTTAATTATTTTTGAAATATTTGCTGTAGTTCTAATATTTAATTATATGACATGCGAAACAAATTAAAACACAAATATTTAAGTTAAAAAAAATGTTCAAAGGACACAAATTTTAGAATTATCCCCCCAAAATGTTCTAATTTTGTCAATTCTAATTTACAAGTATTTTAAATAAACATAGAAGAAACAGAAAGAGAAATAATTACATAATATCATGTTAAATTTTTCATAAATGTTTTGTTCAGTAAACTTTGTTTTCTTTAAATAGTGCTAAATTCTACTTCTGCAGTATTTTTTAAACTCGTGTTTTACCTCTTTACAATAATATCGAAGTAAAATTTGCTTAGAAAGTTGTGGTACTTAAGGTTTAAATTAGAATTTATTTTTATGGTATGTATTTGAGAATATAAATGTCTTTCATTTTTTTAAAATTCTTTAAATCTTTCCAAAATGCTGTAAAATGTCTTTATAATGAAATTAAAAATAAATCATTTTAAAAATTTTAATTTGACTTTAAATTTAATATTATATGCATTTTTTTCTAATTAATTACCTTTCCACTACAAACAGGGTTTAATTTTCTTTGAAGTCTCTTGTCCTTGGCTTACGACTGTTCAAACTGGAATGGTGCTTCTGGCACACCTTCTCATCCAACATTGACCACAATTTCATAATCGAATATGTTTAAATCTGGGATGCCAGAATGCCAATATTTGTGTGTTTCTGTAACATTCATTTTCATTCACTAGTGAGTCATCTTCACCTGACGAGTAAGAAAAGAGTCTTGTTGTAAAGTCCAATCATTTTCATAAAACAGCGTACTCTCAAAGGCTTCACTATTGGCTCGATTATAAATTTTGATAAACTCTTGTTTTGGTTTTCACTTCTTTCTGGTAAAAATGAATTCGAGACGTCTTTTTAGCTAATACCCCTCAAGCTCAATACGAGAGGAGGACCGATATTTACCCGACTACACTTTAAAATTATTTATGACCAATCAAGCAACATTTTTGCATGCAATATGATTTGCATCTAATACCAAATAGTTAAACTCTAGTGTAAGAATTATTTATGACCAATCAAACAGCTTTTTTGCATGCAATCTGAATTGCCTCATACCAAATAGTTAAACTCTAGTGTGAGATTATGAATCATTTGGATTGGCATGGCATTAGTGGGAGTTATGAGCAAAATATAGGAATGGTAATTGTTGTATTAAATATGAGAGAAAATTCGTTCAATAATTGTGAATTGAATTATTGATAGGATGCTCTTTGGTGAGTTTTTAATGATTTACGCTATTCATTTGTGAACATACTGAATTTTTAATTTGAACTTTCGGATTTGAGACATTTTTTCTACCTATACAACTTTTTAAAGATGGGTGCGTAATTTTTGATGTTCGATGGTTCACTTATATTATGCACTTAATTGTTTTAGAATTTTAATATTTAAATGTTATAATATCTTTCAGAATGCGATGGCGAATAGTTTAATTTTTCAAGTTTAATGGTTTAATTTTAATTTTTAAATTTTTGAGAATTGGATATTTTCCGATTAATTTACCAAGTTGCAATAAGAAGGTTAGCGCCATCAAACTAGTTTAACCCCACTTATCGGTCCTAAGTCCGAGGTTGCACTTGGATATTTTATAAATTTTTATTTTATAATTTTTTAATTTTGTTTGAAAACGTTGGAATTTTATCTTCTATATTCGACATTGATATTTTGAAATGGGATTGAACGTTATAAGATTCATATAATTTCGATTTTTTGATTGATTATTGGGTTATGATTAAATTATTTATATTTAAATAAATATATATATATAAAGTCTTATTCTTAGTCTTATAGTCTTAGCAGGGCTACCTTATGACAAACCTTTAATATGCAGATAATAGTTACCCTTATGATATATATAGTTCTCTTGAAGTACAAAACTAAGTAATGAACTAAATCTATCATAATTAACATTATTAAATAAATCATCTTTATATAAATTTACAAATATAATAATCAAAACATCAATATTAATAGAGTTATAAAGATCTTCAAAATCTAAACTATAGACTGAATAAATCTTTTTATCTTTCATTTGTTCAATAAGTGACTTATTATTTTTAAGTATGGCTGTGGAATTAAGCTTATTTATTGCATCATGTAATATTTCATGGAGAATTTTGCCTGTTTTGCTAATATATGTATTAAATCCATTTGTAACTGTTCTAAATTTGACTGAGTCTTTATGAAATTTGGGAGTAAGAAATATATTTGGAAATATAAAATTATTATTAATTTGAATTCTTAATTGTTTATAAAAAGCCAAACTTCGATAGATATATATAGAGAGATGTTCGGTGAAATACAACAAATGTTAAGTATAATGTAAAAACAAATTTTGTTAATTTGGCTCAAGAAAACATTTCACAGTTCAAATTATTTTGAATGAAATAAAATCAATTAAGCTGTCAATCTGCAAATTTGCCAATCTTCCAGGTTTCTTATTTCAATATTATTTTGTTACAAAAACTTGTGTTATCTGTTACAAAAATGATTAATAATAACTTAATAAATTTTTAAGCAAGTTGTTAGTTAAATAATAAACATAAATCAACTTAAATTCCACCTATTTAGGAATCATTTCATTACAATGAAAATAGCATTAAATCACAAAGAAAAGTATTGAGTAATTTAGAAGAATAACTATAAATTATATGAAAAGTTGGACAGATATCCATTGTTTGGATACAGAAATTTTAAATTAAAAATATGAATAAACGAAAAAATGAATTGAAAAATATTTATTATAAATATTTTTATATTATTAATGAGAAATATTATTTTCATTAGATTATTGGGTCTCATAGTGTAAAAAATCCTCTGAAATCAAAATCAAATTTAAAGTAAGAAAATGAATAAATAAATTAGTTAAATAAATTAATAGTAGCTACATCTTTGAAGAAATTGTAATAATTGAATCTTCATTAATTGCATAAATGTATTCTTTATCATATCATCCCTCAAATCTCTTACCTTGAATAATAAATAAAAACACGAAATCAGAAGTTGAGATCCATAAAATAAATAGATATTTAAGCAAATTGCATCAATATCTTTTGCGAAAAAATGCAATTTAGTCTGTAGAACTAAATAAATTAGGAACTGCTTTTTTCGATCTTTCTGCATTTTATATTATTAATACAAGCCCAAACATAGAAAAATTATCATTCCTAAATCCACTTCAATCGTTCCAAGGTATTCATTATGACACAGCTTCCTTCCGCCTCTTCGTTCAACGTAAACCTAAGAAAAGCTAATTGGCCAGATGTGCAATCCTTAGTTTCTAATATCGGCCAAGATACACGGAAACTATCGGAAATGCTTGCCGTAAACTAATTACAATCTCATTAAGGCAACTGACATTAAAATATGCAAGGTTCCCGTTCAGTTCTGATGCAAGGGCCCATGGGAAATCTTAATGTCGTTTTCCTGGCGATTCTTCTCATGAATTACGATGCCTTCAATGTCTTATAAAGTTGTTAGTTTACAGGCAGAGCAGAAGTTATTTGCAAACCGAGCACAAACTAAAGCTTTTGCCGATAGTTAAGTGCCAATGAAAGGCGAGGAATGCTGTACCTTTTTAATGATCCCAATGCCGTTAAAGGGAGTTATTTTTGGATACTCGTACTTTGTCATCAGCTAAGTTATTATTTTTGATAGACTTCCCGTTATCGTACTACATACTGAAAAGCTTCATCCTCGACAATTACTTTTATATAGATATCTTATTAAATATTTTGTTAAAATGTTTTTTTGGGTGTAATTCTAATGTTTTTCATTAAACTTGGTAATTGATGTACTTTTTTATTTGCCAAATTAATAAAAAAAATAGAAAATTTCTCAAAAGTTTACAGGCAGATGCGACATTCAAACGAAGGAAGAGTGTTTTAATGATATGTTATAATGTAACTTTCATGAAAACTATAATTTTATATATTAAAAATTATTTTAAAGCTACAAAGAAGATTGGAAAAATAGCAATTTTTTTGAGAATATTTTTCTCAGTTATCAGTACTTTTATCTCATCGAAAATAGTTTCAATGCTTCGTTTCAGTTTTTTTAACCCAGGCCTTGCACTCGATACTCACGTTGGATTTTACGTAAGGTGACTGAGACCCTAAATTTTTTTACACTATAAAAACCGTGGTTCTATGGAATAATTTAACAAAGAGAAAGTTTTCTTACATACCTTTAAGGACTTTTTCAATATTTTTCTTTAATAATTTCAGAAAAAAATTCAGGCAAACTGAACCAAAATGTTTCAAATATGTGTTACTTTAATAACAACTCAACTCAGTTCACAAATCATATTTAAACTTTTGTACAGATGTCTGAGCTATATACAGGCAAATTATTATTATAATAGAAGCATTTTTCACAAGAGGAAAACATTTTGAAAAAAGAGGTTATTCTAAGTTAACTTTTTGCCGAAATTCTGTATTTAAATAATTTTTTTGTCAAAATGTTCTTAAAACAACTTTATACATGTATTCTAATCTAAGTGACACTAAATATCATGAAAATTATCCATTTATGCGCCTTTTTAAAATCACGGATCCGAACGTTAATATGACAAATCTCTCAAACCCTAACAGTAAAAAATTCATTTTAAGAATTAATTTGAGTACAACATTTTGAAAATCTTTTTCGGTTACAGGGAATTCACTAACTTAGATAAGTAAAAAAATGCTTATTTATAGCTTTTATTTATTTGTCGACTATACGTTTGAAAATAAAATATACTAACCAAAATAATTTAAAAATTTCTATCAAAATTGAAACACGATTTCTTATTTCACTAGAGTGACAAAAATTCTAGGGATGGACATATCTAAAGCTGAGTACAAAAAGATAGTTCTAAATTGTATTCAAATTTAGCAAATAATAATTTTACTTAGAAATTGATTGAGTAATGCTACAAAATGTATGTAACAAACTGGAGTACCAATTGGGTAGATGTCATGTAAAAGAGGATCATACATCAAACATTAGTAACAGAAAAATAAAATAATTGGTATTTTTCTATTTAAATTCATGCATCACTTATTGTAATGTAAAGTAGTTTTCATAATATGATTTTTTAAAATCGAGTCCATCATTTGTATTTCCACTGTATTCGTGATTTCTGCTTAATAATTTAGACCACGTAAACTTAGTTCTGAAGTAATTGTTTTAAAATTTGTTTCCCTACTTTAAAACTAAATACAATATTTAAAACGATAAAATGATTTCTAAATTGAAATTAAAACATATTTCTATTACCTGGAAAATTCCCGTATCAATTTTTGAGTGAAAACTAGTATTTCTTAGAATATGTATTTCCAGCGCTGTATACCACATAGCTTATCAATTGTATTCCAGTACTCCTCTTGGCTTTCAGTGCAAAATTTCGTGAAAAAAGGATAAGAAAAGGAAGCACTTACCCTTTCTCCTTTCTATTCAGACATAGGAGGATAATCTTAATTCGCTGCCGTAATGCGCCCTCGTAATTATCCACGTGATCATATGAATTATTTACGAGACTTGATTAGCATGATCAGTATATGATATGATTCGAGAAATACGGAAGTATTGCTTCAAAATTCTGCTAAGATATGAGGGGTCGTGACTGGAAATCAAAACAAAACTCTCAAAAAAAAAAGCAAATAAGGGGCAAGAGAAAAAAAAAATAGAAGTAATACGTTTTTCTTTTGTTCATTTTTTTATCGGATGCCATGACTTTGCCTCTTTTTTGTAAGTACCGAAAAAAAGAAGGCGCATTGTTTTGGAATCCTGCACTGTAGTCACGAGAACTAAATGCTGAGATAAAAGACTTAAGGCGAAATATCACGAAGGTCCAACTGAACAGATAACAAATCCTCAGCAACTGATTTTATGAAAATATTATGTCCCTGTTAGAAGAACTCTAAGCACTTTAAAAGATAAAGTAATTTCTTAATATTAAATGTTAACACTTAGAAAATTCAAGTTGGAATGTTTTTCCTCGAGAAATATGTTTTCCTTCTATACATACAACAAATTTGATATGATATTTTTGCCAGTTTAAAATAACTTAATTAAATTCGTTATTATTTATGTAAACGATAAAAAAGAATTTTTTCTCCTGAATTTTCACTATACGTTTAAAGAAAGTTTGAAACCATATTGTGTAAAAAGAAAATCTACAAATATCAAACTGATTATATATTCTTGAAACAGTTTTCCTAGATATTTATTACGAACAAATTCCCAAACTACGATAAATAAATTTACAAATATTGTCAAATATAATTTTCTGATAAATAGTTTTTTTTTTATCTTTTCTTAGGATATTAAAAGTTAACACTTATTCTCGCGTTAATTAATATTAAATTGAAATATATATGTAAAAATAATAAAAAATTAAATCGCTGTTATCAGCAAATGCCAGTTGAAGTTATGTGATATTGTATTTGATGTGTTTTGTTCAGTCATCAAAACTGTGATAGAATAATTAAGAATAATTATTAAAACTTATATAAATCCGCTTACAACTGATATTTTTAGGTGTGTCATTTATCAGAAATTAGATTCTGAGATAATTAGTCACATATTTTCTTACTGTATTTTTAGTTTGTGATGAAAATTTAGTTCATTACGTACTTGAAGTTAGTTTCTGTTTGAAGTTTTATAAAACATGTATACAATGCGATTTGAAAAATATACATATACATTACTGAAAATAAATAATACAAATATCTCTCACTAACTCGCTTATAAATTTGTACTAAAACATCTGAAAGGTATCACTTAGCAATGTGTTAGGCTGCCAGAAAGTCGGTATTAGGAATTGATGTTGTGATTTCTGAAGTCGTTTGACGCCGTCTGCACCAGACGTTTTTGAAAAGAGAGAAGATAGGAAGCACATTGAATGTTGCTTTCAAAAACCATTTGTCTCTCTTGTGTCTGCTCATAAATCAGAAACATTATATAAAAGAAAGCTTTGATTCAAATAAATCTGTAAGATAATAATATATCAGAGTTAGGAAATAATGCTATATAGTGGAGTTACTCAAAAACTTTTGGTGGGAAAGTAAATAAAATTATATAAAATTGAATATATTGTAAGTATTTAGTGACTTACATTTTTATATGCATCAAACATTCTTAAGAACTGCATTTCTGGAATTAGACTTTTTTAATTCTTGTACTACACATACGCAGGCAAAAATAAATACTGAGCTGCATACATTTTTAAAAATGTTTAGTGAAAATATCAAACAATTTAAATTATTTACAAGCAAAACGCTCATTTTCTAAGAGTGGAATGAATGTTTTCCCAGTATTTAAAAACTTACTTATGTGCACAAAAAATATTCTCTGGTATATAGAAGAAGGGAAAAATAAAATAACAAATTAATGTTTATGTTAAGTACTACCACGAAAGGGGAATGAAGCTCAAACGTTTGAGCTTTTTATGGTAAAAGTCAAAAGTGGTTATCTAAGATTCAAAAAGTAGTTAAAAGAATTGTATTTATTTTGGGCTATTCACTCTACTCAGTACTCGTCAATAATCATCACTTTGTATTGTTGTAGAAAAATAAGTTTATTTTGAGTTTAAAATCATCTAACCCAAGTTAAGTATATTTTCATTTTTTCGAAAACTTATCGCCAATGTGCCAATAATAAAACTTGTACTTATTATTTTTTAATTACTTCTCTCCTGATACCCATACCTTAGAACGTTTTCGTCTTATGGGTAGGTTCAAACGAGTAATCCTTTTTTCCCCATACAACTACGATCCACTCTAATATTAAGGCCTGCAAGATTATTTATTTGATTTTTTGTTTGTTTTTGTGTTATGCATTTAATTAGATGAATAAAAATGCAACGTTCTCTATTTATTTTCATGAATTTTAAAACTATATAGTTATTAAAATCTTTAGACAATAAATATACCTTATTCATTCGAATCTAAGCCACCATCGATTCTAAACCACACCCCAAATTCTCAATAAATTTTTGAGAAAAATGAAAAAAAAGTGCAAAATAATGTAAAGATGTCCAATTTTACGAAATTAAAACATATTTACAATGAAAACTAATAAGAAGTGGATAATTAATATTTTTACCAGTATTGTTGTTGTTGTTGCTTATGCTACCTAATCGACAGCAACATCAGATCAAAGTCCACGAAATTCATCGCGGCTAAGGTCTAGATTTTTACGCCTGTCATTAGCCTTAGCTTTTTGCACCATGCAGTACTAAAAACTTATAAATACATACATGAACCTGTAATTGCTCTAATTGAACAATCGAGCGATTTTTTTTACCTTCGATTCTAAGCAGCGTCTTAATTTTCAGCAGCATTAACATTGGAAAAAAACTGCGTCTTAGATTCGAGTAATGATACTCACATATTGTGTTTTAAGGCTGTGTGAATTACAGTTCTAAACTTAAATTTGTGAAGTAAAAAATTTCAAAGTACTATTTTTTTCTATTCCAAAATATTTTCCGAATAAACTTATTTAAATATATATAATGACACAGAGTTCATAAATTTAATATATTATCAAGGTTAAATTTCTGTGCAGTCCCTGAAAGAGAAAGGGAACACTAGAGGAACATTATTCTTCAATCCAAACGCAATCACTTAATTCGCTCATCTATTTTTCTTCTCCTGACTGGAAACATCTTGCAATTAAAGGATTCATTCAGTCTTTCTTTTAATGTTACTAAGAAAAGAAGGTTCTTCCCTTCACCCGAAAATTGATAATCAAAAAGTAAGAAAGGGTTCTTCAAAGCGTTAGGTGATGTTTTAATTTTCAATCAGAAGATATTTTTAGTATTCAACAGGAAAAAGAGGATTTGAAATGGGGTTGCTTTCTGAATCATTCCTAATGTTCCTATTTTCGTGGTCGTTTTCTTTATTTAATTCATAGCGTAGCATCGCTTGAGAAATGAAATAATTAAGAATATTGCTAATGTCCTTCAGAATGTTTTCAAAAAATGAAGCTTATACATTATTCTTAAAATGCTTTAATGTCATTTATTGCTTATATTTGCTCCCAATCATTAATGTTATCTAAATTTATTAAGTCATCCACTTATTTCCATTCGAAATTAAATTTCTGGAATTTTAAAATTTAATTAGGGTCGAAACTAAAATGTGTGATACATTAAGAATAAAAATTATGAAGTAATAGTTTCAAAATTACAATTTATTTATATATTGATAGGGGAATTTAAGATTTCATTTACTTCTCAGACAATCCTTTCAAAGGTAATCTCCATGATAGTAAGGAAAAAATGAATAATAAATAACACCTTATCAAAACCGTCGTAAAATTTTGTCAAGAACATTTTTAAAAAAATTTGGGAATTTCTGTTGGTATTTTTCATAAGTTTAACTTTCTCGAATAGTTATAAAATATATAAACTCAAAGTGAGTGGCACAACAGCAAATTAGAACCAGGACCTACTGTGCCCATCTTAGTATAGATGACCATTGGGCGCTGAGGTGTATGAGAAGATGTCCCGATCAGGTGGTCAGTTTGATGCGAGACCCCAGTGTTTAAGTCCCGAAGCAAACTTGGTACTCATTTATTGACCCACTGCTGTAGGGATGAAAGGCTGGCTCGACCTTGTCCAGGGGGCTACACATTTATTTTACTATGTAGCATTGAATGCCTGTTTGAACACCGCAGTTAAAAGTATTAAAAATCGTACGCAGTTTTGTTATATTTCTTTAGTTATTTTATAGGATAATAATCTTAAGGGTACAATCGGGAAATTGAAAGGATTATTCTCGATAAACGGATTTCACATTGTTATATTATAGGTAATATCTGTCATAATAACAAAAGGTAGCAGTTTGAGAAAAAATAGAAAGCGTCGATTCGTCTATTGTTTGAGAGCTTCGCAACTTGATTAGCTGATGAAATTGGTAATGTGATTGAAGAAGTTGTCAATATTTCCAGGAAAATAAATTTAGAAGTGAATAGTGATGACGTTCAAGAACTGCGGGATTCCAACAACCAGGACTGAGTAATGATAAGCTAATATCAGCATTTCTCAAACTGTGGGGCGCAACCCCTTAGAGTGGCGTGATAACTCTACGAGAGGGGCGCGAGCAGTTTGAAAAGTCAAAAGTAAAATATTATTTAAGAAAATTATTAATTTATGGAAGGTAAACAAAGAAAATACATTCTGACATAATAAAAAGAAAAATACACATTTACACTGATGTAATAAGCTTATAAATGTATCAATACTGCACAATGCATTTTATAATAAATGTATCCGACTACCCTAAAATCATGATTTTTTTTTAAATGGACGAATTTTTTTTATTAATTTATTTTATAGGCCATTTTATTAGCTTCATAAAAATACCAATATTTTTATTTTCTATTCACTAGAACAAAAACTACAAGTGTTTCAGTAAAAGCAGATGCCCTAACTTTACATAAGATGTCAAAATTTAGAATGCGTTTTACTCGAAATGTATTTTTTTCCAGAAACTGAAACGGGGACAGCGATGGCTCAAAAAGCTTTTAAAATAATTTGCTAAAATTTTTTGTGTATGTTCTGTATAACAGTAGAAGTGTTTTAACCTTCAGATTTATCAATCACTGTTTTATTACAAAATTTACAGTTATTTATGTTAATATAATTACTGCTTTTTTAAGCAATTTCATATAGCAACTAAGATAAAGAGCTCTAGTTTTCGTGAAAATTAAAATATCTCTTATCTTGAAGGTCACTTCAAAAAGGAATAGCAAAGTAATACATCAAAATTGAAAAATTGTTTAGTTACTATTTGTACAGTGCGAGCCCCGTTTATGTAATATTTTGTCAATTTTTACTCATTTTTCCCTATTTTAGCAGTAATAATTTATTTTTCAATTCTCAATTTTAGTCTTTTTTTCTTAAAATGTACTAAATAAATCTAAAAACCTAAAAAAAATTTTCATGTATTCATTTTTTAAAAAAAAGTTGTCGCTAATAGTCGGATACCATAATTTAACGAACAGTTTATTTACGAACAAGTTTAATAGTAACCAGTGACTCCCATGGGCTTGTCATATAAAAAATTGTATCCAAAACTTATTTATTATCTTGGTAATTTGTACGATTCATAATTAATTCCTTAATTGCCAAATAAAGGGTACGCAATTCCCCCCAATGCCACCGTTTTCTATGTAGGCGCGAGTATTTGATGTATTGGGAGGGGGAGAAGAAATGAATAAAGAAATCCTCTGAAATAAGTAAATCTTTCGCAAACACTGTCAATGTCCTTTTAGTGCATTTCAAAGTCTTCGGAATAATTTTATGGGTAGCATTGCACAGAAAAGATCGTAATAGGACAAGACGTATATATACGTAGGGCAATTAATGCCTTAGCTGAGCGTGATGTTTATATACGTCGATTGTACTTAAGAGCTTAATGCCGTGCTGTAGCTTTAGTGTCAAAGTATAGTATTACTGAATTCAATACATTGTAATGTGGGAATGGGGATGCGATGGATATCATGATTGAATATTGGGTGGCAATTAGTGAAAGTTTGAGAAGCACTGGCTTATATAAATGCATGAATAAGAGTAAGATATTCAAGAACTTGAGTCTTTAGACGCAGTTCAGATTCAGAAAATTGAATGATGGTTGGAAATTTGATAGAAGACCTCAGTTTTATTGAAAAAAAAAAGGGTTACAAATTTAAAAAAATATAGACTCCAAAGAAGATTGTATTTTTTCAGCAAAACAAGGAATAAGAAAAAAATTATTAGCATGCTACGAGGAAATTTTGCAAAAGAAAAAGAAAATCATTGAACCAGCGGACTCAATAATTCTCAGAGATGGCTTTACTAGATTTTATGAAAACCCAACATGAGAATAACTTCGACTTGTGATTTTGTATTTAATAAGACTTAAGGTATCCGACTACTTTCGGAACTGTGATTTTGCAAAAGCACATAAATGGATAATTTTCAGCATATTTAGTGTCACTTAGATTAGAATACATGTATAAAATTGTTTTAAGGATGTTTTGACCGAAAAAAATTATTTCAATATTTTGGCAAAAAATTAACTTTGAATAATATTTTTTCAAAATATTCTCCTTTTGTGAAAAATGCTTTTATTATAATAATATTTTGCCTGTATATAGCTCAGAACTCTGTACAAAGGCTCAACCAGGATTTTTGAAATTTATAACTTAAAAGTGGGTTTATCCATATTTTACGACAACAGAGGGGAGCAATGTTAAGAAAAAAACGCCAGTAATTATTTCAATGGGTGGTAACTCTGAAAATGATGTGAATTTTTCAAAAATCCTAGTTGAGCCTCTGTAGAGAGGATTGAGTTATATACAGGCAAAATATTCTTATAATAGAAACATTTTTCACAAAAGGAGAACATTTTGAAAAAAGATTATTCTAAGTTAATGTTTTGCCAAAATATTGTATTTAAATAAATTTTTTTTGTCAAATTGTCCTTAAAACAATTGTGACACTAAATACCATGGAAATTATCCATTTATTCACGTTTTTAAAATCACGGCACTGAACGTAGCTAGATACCTTAAGTAATTTGATTTCTAAATTATTATTTTCTTTCGTTTCGGGCACCAATTAAAAATAATTTACCCCAAGACCAATTATACTTCAATTTCCGTGGTTATCACTCAGTCCCACCTATCGCATAGGTATGGAGACGACTGTAATCGTTTTTATAATCGTTCGCAATTCTGATAGTGACAGAAGAAACAAACTGCTCAAAGTTGTGACCAATTTTGTCCCGTTGTCTTAAAATTAAAAAAAAATAATGGTTTTACACACTTTTATTAGAAAACATTTTGAAATTTTTAGGATTTTCTAATTAACACTCCAAAATGTTTAACCCTTAAATTCCCATTTTTTTAAAATTTCAATGAAAAAAATTATATCAGCTAGTTCTCAAGTAATAACAAAAGGGAAATATATATATAAAAAAATTAAGCTGTTTTAAATTGAATTTCAGTCATTTTTTTTGTTTGTTGCAGAAGTGCAACTTTGCGCAGTAGTGCTGTAAATTACAAAACTCTCTTTTTTTATAAGTATTTTCTTATTCATCATAAAATGTTTAAATTTCTTACCTGGTAATTTATTTCGCCAATAAACAAGAGGAAGTATAAAATACAATGGATTTTTTTACAGCAAAAACACAGTTCTTGAGGCATCAGAGAGTTTTATAAATGTTGTGATTTCTGGAAAAGGTTGTACATCTAGTGACAAAATTAGCATGTATTTCGTTGCAGTATTCTTTTTTCTTTCTCAGAATAGTGATTTGTAGGTAATTAAAAAAATATATTGAGTCTGTTAAATTAAATTAAATCATATGTTGCAGAAATGTAACAGTGGGAAGTTAAGGGTTAATGTTTTAAACTTTTTACTTCTACACATTGGTATAGGTGAGACCCAGTGCTTTTGTAAATAATTTGCAGAAAACCATTGGTTTGGAGCTATTCAAGCAATAGATGGTTTTTAAGGTTTAAGGCAGTAAAAACATGTATTCAATTATTTTTTTTAAGTTTAAAAGGGAATTTTCACATTGAAAAATTAAATTTTCTTAAAGAATTCGGTAGATAATGGTTAAAAAAAAAAGTAGATAAGGCTGCAAATCCTGAATATGTAGAAAATATAGTAGTCGACTAAACTATTTTTCATACGTCCAGGATTCAAACTTCTTGCAGAATTGGTTTGAAAATGGTCAGAAAAGCTCTGTTTCAAGTTTAATTCGAATCCAACCATTCCTTGGAAACATATTCCTGTAGGATTGTTAAGTGCCATGCATTTATGCTCTTTCGCTCAAAATCGTAGTATTTTTTCTGTTTATTAGTTCAGCGTAATAATTAAACTCAGAATTATTATTCATGAGTTAGTGTACGATTCAACAATAAATGTTTACTAAAGTGTTTAGGGAATTTTAATTTAAGTTTGGCTTCAGGAACTCATGCGACACAGAATATACCCAAATTATATAACAGTTTAAGTATGCTGCTATTCATTTCTTCCGACCTTTTTTTATCAGTTATTGTAATACAAAAATGCAGTTTTTGAATTATTTCATTCAGTCAGAAATGGAGAAAAATAAAGCTATTTTAGTAAAATAAAATATGAAAATTTTCAACAAAATTGTTTAAAGTGTTTGAAAAATTCTTTTAAGATTAGGGAACTCGTTTCTTTTAATTTTTTATAAGTTAAAAATTTAAAAGTAGAATTGTATGCAATTAGACATTTTAACAAATTTTAAGAATAAAATTGAAATAAAAAAAATCACAACATGCTATGTATATGTAAGCAATTATTCAATAATTACAACATATTTAACTAAGCAAAAAATTATTGACAAACCGAAAATTCACTAAAATGCATTGAATATATACAGTCATGGAAAAAAAATTAGTGCACCAAGAAGGAGTCGTCAAAATGAATCGAAATTTTACATACGCAATGACTATTTTAATATAAGTAAATAATTAGAAAACCAAAGAAAAAGGATCATTTTTTCAGAGGAAGAGGCAAAAGAACGGAGGATTTAAAACCTTGTTGAATCCTCTAGCGGGAATGCACGGTGTGATACGATCGGGCATTAAGGCATTCAATTTCTGTATGACATCTTGAGACATTTCATTTAATATTTGCTATAACTTTGCCACTAGTTCGCTTACGCTCATGGGAAGCCCAACTCACCGTCCCAAATGATCCCAGATATGCTAGATTGGAGACAAATCTGGGAATCGGGCAGGCCAAGGAAGGGTAGTAACAGTGTGGAGACAGTCTTGTGACACCCTTGCTGTGCGAGGCAGAGCATTGTCTTGTTTTAAAAAAAAATGGCTCCTTTGAGCCGTTGTCTGAGTGGCAACACATATGGTTGCAAGATGCCATGGACCATGTCATGGTGCCTCGGATTAATACTAGGAGGGACAGTGTATTGTAGGCAATGACAATCCATACCATCACACCAGATGTGAGAGTGGTAAAGCAAAGGCAGGATTGAGGCGTTCACCACGGGGTCTCCACACACAAACACGATTGTCATCACTGCTGAGATTGAAACTGGATTCATGCCTAAAGATGACCTGGTTCCTTTCAACTGCAGTCAAGTTTCCTCATGCACGGCACCACTCCAAACGGAAATTTCGATGGGTGGGCGTCAAGGGCAGCACGCGTAATTGGCGCCATAATCCCAAATGTTCTTCAGCCATGCGCTTTCGTATGGTTCGAGAAGACACAGGGGTCCCTAGTGAAGGGACATGTGCCTGGATGGTGGTCGATGAAGTATGCGTAAGTATGCACTGTATGCGTGCATTTCTTACGGTGTGGTGGTCTTCTAGGCGACTGGTCTGTAGAGGGCGGTCTGAGCCTGGTCTTCGTGTAAATGACATCTCCCGGATCCACTGGTCCCAACACCTCCTCACAACACAATCAGAGTGGAATAATTGACGAGCTACTCGCCTAGCTGGCCACCCTGCTCCCCTCGTACCGATGATTCTCCCCCTCTCAAACTACGACACCTGCTCATATTGTCTTCGAAAACGGCGTAATGGCATATGTACCTCAGCTATTTCTTTGTAAACATTTCAACAAACTCAAACAAGCTTTGGTTACCTGTTTTATACTCCACGGAGAACGACTTTAAACGCTCTCTACCGGCTATATGTAATGCGCAATCACTCCGCATTTCTAATCATTCACATATTTCCCCGACATGTACCTTCATGCCAAGTTTCGTTATGATCCCGCAATTATTTATTGTTGCACTAACTTTTTTTGTCCGTGAATGTATTTGAATGGGTTTCGAAATATCAAATTAAGCGTTGTTTAAGAACAAGTACCCTTTAAACTAACCACAAATTGGCAAACAGTTTTCATACGTAGTGCGATGACAGTATCATATAATTTAATTAAACAATGTATACATGCGAATAGAAAAAAATTCTTTATTTGTTGACAAATTCAAGAAGTTAATGATTGGAAGGAGTTTATTTCTTTTGTTTTCGCCTTCCTTGCTTCTCTGAGAAAATTATGCGTTTAAATAAAACTTTTGTTTTCTCTTTTTTTAAATTATTATTAATATTAATTATTATTATTATTGTTGTTTATTTTAACTTTGACTTGTTGAAAAATCTTTTCCAGAAAAAATAAATAAATAAATAAATCTTTCATATTCTAAGACCAAAAACACATCACATTTCACCTACTGAAAATATTAATTAACAAACTTTAAAAAATAATTACAGAGTCGAACACAAGTTGTTTTTTACTTAAATTTAACATTAATTGCTGAACTGTCAAGTCATTTAAGTCATTTTTCCTAATAGGGATTTGTTCAAAAAGTTGACCATTTTTTTTTAAAGTCTTAGCAAATTTCAGTGTTCTTAAAAACACGAAGCATTTTACAATCACATGAAATACTCCCATACTTTCATCCGTTAGAAATTGCTTTTGCAGCCTAAATTCGGTTACCAGCTAAAGAACAAACAAATTTTGACTGCAAGAACGGTGGGAGTGCGTCTTTCAAATATTTTGAGAAAGTCAAATATTTGACGAAATGGAGGTTTTCTTAATTCCTTTCTTCCGAAGACTCGGTTATTTGTACATTCGTTACGTTTTCCCTCTTACTCGGTAGATTCTCTCGGCACAGCAGAGGATATTTTCAATTACATATACTCTGGTGGGTTACTTAAGCAAATGATAATTATTAATGTTTGCACTGAAATGAAAAGATAAGTTCGTTTGGCAGTTCTGTGTACCCTTTTCCTACGCGAGAACACTTTTTGTTCTTGTTTCCCTGTTTTAGTTATTTTAACTTTTAAATCT
>BMAV01010289.1:12883-37998 GCA_019973955.1 Trichonephila inaurata madagascariensis
TCATTCTTTATTCTTCAAAATCATTCCCTCACCATTCTTCATACCCAGCTAAACAAAACTTCAGAAGTTATTGGAATTTTACGGCACACACACACACATTCCACATTTGAGTTAATGTTCAAAAAAAAAAAAAAGATTTCCTAGTTTTGCACCAAATTCATGTCCTCAGAAAATAAATTTGCAGTTATTTATTCCTCTCCCCCTTCTTTTTGCTTATCAGTCAGCAACCCTAAAAATTGGATTAGTGTTAATCAGTGGTCATCAAACTGTGTTCCAAGGAACCCTGGGGCTCCGCGAGTCACAATAAGAAAATAGAGAAGAAATAAATATATATGCAAAATGGATTCACGTTCTCTATGAAATTCGTATAGTTACAAGTATCTAAAGCTGATCCTATTCATTAAAACTGAAAATTTTATATATGTATGATAACTTTATTTTGCAACACTTTTTAAACTTTTATTATAATATAATAAAAGAATATTAAAACGCGTGCTCACGCGTTTATCTTTATATATATATATACTTCCAACTATATTGTGTATATTTTATAGTTTATTATCTCGGGTTCCACGAGATAATTTTATACTCATTAGTCAGCACAATGTCTAGCGAAACTAATTAGTTTTCTAATGGAAAATGCACCTTTTTAAATTTGTGAAAAACAACACTTATATAATGAAGGAAAGGGAACAACATATTAACAGAGTTGATATTAAAATCTAAATTTGAGCAAGAACAGCTTCTAAGTTTTAGGTTGCAAAAATTTTATCTCTCATGCAAAATACGCGGAATTTCTCACACAGCTGTAAACATTTTAACGCCGTTCAGAATATTGTGTTTACGCGTTAAATATATTTCTCAACGTAAGTGGCTACAAAAAAAAAAGCATAAAAACAAATTAAACTCAGAAAGTGTAATGCGATTGCATTTAATCTCAATAGACCTAGATTTCGACAGTTAGTGTGAAAAAAATTAAGCATACACACATATTCCAGTAATTAAATGTAATACATGGACAGTTGACACTTGAATCACAAATTAATATTATTAATGACTAAATTATACTACAAAAATTGTGTAAGAACTTTTTAATAATAAATGCAATAATTTTTAATTGCCTTTACATAAAGTGCCTATAATATGTTGACCTACTTTAAATATTGTTTTATGATATATTCTTCGAAGTATGTGTATAGAATGGGGTTCTACGAAAACATTTTCTAGTTCTAGGGGTTCCACGAAAGCGCCTTAAAGTTCTAGGGTTTTCGTGAGTTGAAAAAGTTTGAAGACCACACTGGTGTGAATCAACAGTGTTGTACAAAAAAAAAAGAAAGTCCGACCTTTTGTATTATTACAAAAACTTGTAAATAATTTAAAAAAAAAAAGAGTTGGATGTGTTGGAAAAACCCAAAATTATTTTTGCACCGGTTTAGCTTAGAGCAGCGGTTCTCAAACTGTGCCCCCCCCCCCCAGGCGGGCGTAATGATCCGGCGTGGGGGGCGCGAACACATCGTAAAGTCTTAAATAAAAGGATATTTTAAAAATTATTAATTTTACTTAAAGGAAGCAAAATGAAATACATTCTGACATGATAAAAAATATAATGAACGTTTACACTGATATACTCGTAATATCAGAACTGCACAATGTATTTGATAATTAAATTTATCAATACTAAATTAAGAATAAATCCAATAACTATCAGAGTTGGAATTGAGTGTGTGTGGAAATATATACAAAACACTTTTGTTTTCAGAGCAGAAAATTCATTATCCACCCCCTCCCCCAAAATTGAAAGAGTGATTTATTACTAAATTGTCTTTTGATTTCGACACTTCACGTGAAATCTATGAAGATTTCTTCTTCGTGCAGTTGAAAGCTTTTTTTACCTGGATACTTGGTAATCTTGGTATCTTCTTTAATTAAAAATTATTTTGTAATATGTTCCAATTTTAAAATTAGAAAGAGGAAAAGTAACGTAATACTTATCCTATTACTTTAAAATAACTTCCTTAAAATATCTATCTCTTAAAAGACGCATACAAAATTTATTACTTATCTTGATAATTTTTACGGTTTATAATTAAGATCGTTTTGTAGATTTAGCGTCAAAGTACATTATTTTTGCATTCAATTCATTGTTATTATATGGCGGGGTGCGCAATGAAAATTATAATAGAAAATTGGGTCTCAAATATTGAAAGTTTGAGAAGCACTGGCTTGGAACGATAAATGGCAACAATACGAAGACAAATTTTAAAATAAGAATTACTTGGTATTGGTTATTGTTGCATAAGTATGAATTGAGATTTGAAATTATACTTCTGATAATTTCTTGTTTGTTTATAAAAAAGTTGCCTTGGAAGGAAACTCTAATGGACATCAGAAATTGAAGAACAAATTTTTATTTTAATCCTCTATTATATTGAAGATTGTGTGTAATGTTTTCAAATATTTGTTTTGACTATAATTAATGTTGTATTTAATGCATATAAAAACTAACTTGTGTGTAATGTGCTTTTCTTGCACTAGAGGGCAGCATAAATCAAAACTTATGTGAAGTGTAATTTTTTTTCCCCTTTGCGAACACGGTTTTTTCCACTACTATCCGATTTAGGGATTATTTGTGAATACGGAAGATCGGATAAACAGTCTAGATCAGCGATACTCAACTTGCGGCCTGTCAGGCATTTCTGAGTAGCCTGCTAAAGGTCCATTGCTCTAAAAAATTAAATTATTTAACTTTTCCAAAAGTTAAATTATTAATTATTTTCAAAAATTATTTCAATCAAATTTTGTTCAATCATACTATTTTATAGGTAAAACTGAGTTTTAATTATAAACAAATAACACTGATTTCAGTCTTGAATTCAGGCAAAACTCCTCTTTGCTGCCATTCTGCACTTGATTAGAATTAATATTTAAAATAAAAATAAGAGAGACTTTGTCAAAAAAAAAAAAAAAGTATCAAATTCTCAAACTGCAATACAGCTATGTTTGTATCACAGTAGAATGTAAACTAGGAGCTTGGACACATGAATGAAAGGAAACCGAAACTATCCCATAACTCAGGAAAAAATGCATAAAGCCAAAAAATTTTTTATGTGTGTTTGATAGAGATTAATATAGTATAAACTAAAAATGAATTTAAATATTTTGATCAATTTTCCACATTTTAAGTGTTCAATATTGCCTTGGTCTTATAATGTTTTTTCCATTAAACCTCATGTTGCGGCCCGCGTGAAATATCTGCCATATGTATACGGCCCGGCTGGGAAAAAGGTTGAGTATCTCCGGTCTAGATCATGGTCTCAGAATTTTTTTGCATTAGAATAAAAATCTTGCAGACTTAACAGAGGGTGCACCAAGCAGCAGTGCCGATTTAAGCTCCTTTCGGGCTTTGGGCGCAGAAGATCTACGGGCCCCCTTGGCATTGGAGGATCGAAATTTATAACCAGAAAACCTGGTTAAGTCCAGCTGATCCGAGCCCCTGGGCATCCGCCCCAGACGCCCAATGGATAATCCGGCACTGCCGAGCAGCACAGTCGCGCGGGAAGAACTGAAGGAGAACAAGTCTCACGTTAACCCCTTGTTGGAAGTTTGGAGAATGGAGTATCTATTATCCTCCTATTAACTATGGCTCAAAATTATAAGGTCCATTTAGCTTCTAAATGCAATGTTAACTAACAATCGATTGATTGAATCATAGATAGTGATGCCCTGCAAGAATTTTAAGATTGGGGATGAAAAGAATCAACTTTATATCTGAATTCGCATATTATTTTGTCAATAATAAGCATTAGAAGCGTTTAGCAAGAGGCACATTTTTAGTATTTTTATACAGGGTGTTGCCAAATTCGACTGACAAATTACGAAGGGTGATAGTAGGCAACATGGAGACGACTAATCATCGTAGAACATGGGGTCGCAAACTACGTTTAGGAGTGTATCTAAAAAACAGTTATGAGGGGTGTGATGTCGAGTGGAATGAAAAGGTGCAATAAGAGGTAAGAACTACTTGCATTAAAAGTAAAGCATGTTTATAGTACGAACAATACATCACAGCTCGACGTCAGAAATGCAGCAATAAGTAATTGTCTCAGGAATTGGATTGTCGGTAGCTTTCAAACAAATCCGGCGTGCTGGCGATGTCGGCTGACGTGACGACGATCCGTTCCGTGAGATTTCAGAAGAAGAAATCCAAGGGATTGAGGTTCGGAGAGCTTGGAGGCCACGCAATAAGTCCGCAACGTCTGATCCACCTCCTGGGATGTGTAACATGAAGGTGATTATGCACCGAAATCGAAAATTGTGTTTGTGCTCCATTGTGTAGGAACCACACATTCTGGTGCACAGTGGTTGGTACTCCCAACAGAAATTCCGGGAGAAATGGGAAATTTGCATATGTACAGGTTTCTTCAACCCTACCCCGGAGCTCGAAATCCCCGCATTCGTTTGGCCATTCCCCTCGTCTGGCTCATCGTTCTCCCAACGGCTACTATTATTGCGGTTTCCACCCCCTATTCTGTGATGATTTGTCGTCCCCATGCGGCCTATTATCACCCTTTTAATTTGTCGGTCGAATTCGGCAACACCCTGTATATTAAAAAAATTCCTAACAGTTTGATTTCGTGACTTATTCATCAATTAAAATGATGTAAGTGACGTAATATTTGATGAACACTGTAAGAAAACCGAGAATTTACTTACTTTTGGCTAACGAAGGGCCCGATTTGCAAATTATTTTCAGATAATCTGGCTTTAATTAGGCAATTTATTAATATTCAATGGCTTGAGTCGTATTTTAGCTAAAATCAAAAATATTTCGACAAAAATTTATTTTTAAATTTCTTTAAAGTAATCTATAAAAAAAATAATTTTTTTTAATGGATAAGCTCAACCTTTATATGCTTGAATATTATATTATGAATTATATCCAGCATTTAAGCCTTGAAAGTCTTAATATTGAAATCAATTTAAAAAAAATTAAGCTTAAATAACATTTCTGATTTAGTAAGTCAAATAGAAGTAGGATCTGATAGCGGAAAATACAAAATTAAGTGAAAACACACAATGACGTATAGTTAAAAATTAAGTCAATTAAGACAATAACAGTTAATTAAGTCAAACACAGTAAAAAAAATAACCAAGAAAAAATATGTCAGTTGCTTTTATTCTCTTCACATTACGATGAGATCACATAAGATTTTACATTATGTACATTATCTAATTTTGGTTTGTGAATGTGTTTATACATTGATTATGAAGCTAAAATCTATTATAATCAGTGACGTACACAAGGGTAAGGTTTGTGGGAGCAAACCTATCCCCCAAATCAGCAGAATTTTTTTGTTTAGCTTAAGATTTAAGTTTCTTTGTGTGTTGTGCTTTTATCTGTTTCCTAAAAAAATATTATCCCTTCCATGTAAATAGTCAATGCAAGTATAGTTGAGTATAATTAGGGTAAAATAAATAAGAGAAGATAGTTTTATACACATGAAAACTCGAATAAAAAAGACTGTATACATTTTCTGATGATCTGTCGTAAAAGAAAAACCTTAAGAATAATAAAATATAGAATATATAGAATAATATTTATAATTATTTTTACTTATATTTTTTCATTTTTTTCTAATACTTCTGACATTCCTAAATTTTGCATAAACAATATTTATGTGCATAATAAAATATTAAATACTATATTTTCAGATTTTAATTTCAAAGATAATTAAAATTGTCGTAAAATATAAGTTAAAAGAAAAAAATATACTCTCACAGTAGTATCTTATAAAAATATTTTACAATTTATGAAACAACGTGCTCATGAAGCTTTAAGTAATTGACAAACAGGAAATAGACATGCATCAAAATAAGTCCTAGACTATAAGCGAGAAAATCTTTTTGTACTATATCAACAACTACATAAAATTAAATTCCATAAAAAAACGTATAATTATAAATTATCTTAAAGTAGCACAGGCTGTTAAGCAAATTTATAACTATAAATTATCTGTCTTTTTAACGCAAGGCAACAATATTGTTTTTAGTTGAAAGCATATATTTACAAATTCTTTTCATCTGTATTGAGGAGTGTTCGTCAATACTTTCAAGAGTTTCAAGTAAATACTATAATTTTTATTCAAAACACTAAGCATATTTTTGATTTATATTAGTACAGAATTATTTAACGTCTGTGATCCTTGAAATGTAATGTTTCCAAGAGCTGTAAGATTTTGTATAACTGTATTTGTAACGGAAACAGATCTTTCACTGTGATTAGCCCAACTTGGAAAGTTGTTGAGATCAAACATGGCCACTCCAAGTGTATTCAGCATAAACAATTGAACACCACAACATACGAAATTCATGACAATCCCTGGTTTTGCCTGTAAAAAAAAGATAACTCGTTATTAAGACAATGATAAATTAATTATTTATACAATCGGTTCTTTATTTAAACTGCAACCCTAGGAAGGAATGCAAACAGCAAAACTTTACTTATTGCAGGTAAACAACACAGTAGGAAGAAAACATGATTATAAATTTGGGGTATAAAAAGTTCGAATTTGTTACACACAGCCAGGGACTTCTTAAGGCATGGGCTAACAGAGCCGGGCCCAGGGCCTCGTCCTCGGTGGGGGCCTCGTTTCGTTTTCGACTCTGTCTTAACCCTTTATTTACCGATGGTACTTCTAAGTACCACTCACTTTCAAATTACATAGAATAACCGTTTTTACGAATACTCTGACGACACTTAGCAGGAATATTCTTTTAAATTCACTCTTCCAATATATATGGCAGCACGGATTCTACGATGAGCATTTTAGCTAGGGAGGTGAATAGTTTTATAGTAGAAATTGCGTTTTCAGCTGACGGTGGTTTCAGCGGATTGCGAAGATTGTTACTTTTGTTCCGAAAAAACAGTTAATGTCAAAAGATAAGTGTTTTTTATTTTTTAAAAATTTTTTTTGTAGGTTAATGAAGACCTTAGAGAGAACGATTCGGATATTTATTTTAAGTGAACAATGTATATAATTAATTTTACAGTTGAATATCTTTAATTAATTAAATAGCTCTAACGAATTAAATTTCCCAAAGTTGATAATTTTGTTTATGTATATCCCTTAAATTTCCAATGTAGGGATTCAAAAAAATATTGTATGAAAGAAACTGTCGTAAATCTTAATGCGGTAGATAAAGGGTTAAAAAGATCATGAACGGGAGAATTTTAATGGTCAAATATTATTTCCGAACATATTCTCCGAAAAATAGGGAATTTCAAAATTCCTATTAACTGGCAAAAGTGGCAAGATTGTATTATTATGGGGTGACCGTTGTATATGTCTAGGCCTAATACCATAAGCAATCATTCAACTCATTTAAGGTATCCGACAACGTTTGGAACCGTGATTTTGCAAAAGTGTATAAATGGATAATATTTATGATATTTAGTGTCACCTAGATTAGAATACACGTATAAAATTGTTTTCAGGACATTTTGACAAAAAAAAAATTATTTAAATACAATATTTCGACAAAAAATTAACCTTTTTTCAAAACGTTCTCCTTTTGAGAAAAAAGCTTCTATTATAATAATATTTTGCCTGTATATAGCTCAGACCTCTGTACAGAGTCAACTGGAATTTTTGAAATATTTAACTTTTATCCATGATTTACGACAACAGAGAGGAAAAATTTTAAGAAAAAAACGCCGATAATTATTTCAATTGGTTGTAACTCTGAAAATAATGTGAATTTTTCAAAAATCATAGTTGAGCCTTTGTACAGAGGTCTGAGCTATATGCAGGCAAAATATTATTACAATAGAAGCATTTTTCACAAAAGGAGAACATTTTGAAAAAAGGTTATTCTAAGTTAATTTTTTGTCGAAATATTGTATTTAAATAATTTTTTTTTGTCAAAATGTCCTGAAAACAATTTTATAACAATTTTTTATTAACAATTTTATTTTTATCATTTTATGTATTCTAATCTAAGAGACACTAAATATCGTGAAAATTATCCATTTATGCGCTTTTTTTAAAATCACGGTTCCGAACATGTTCGGATACCTTAATCGAAGTGCGGCCATCTGTCAAGTCGGTTTGTGTTTAGGTTTTTGAGATTGTGAGTCGTGCATATTTATTTGTTTCAAATAACCGTTTGAACGAGTATTTGACAATGCTACTTTAAAGATCTCAGGTCGGGCCTACTTTTGCATAGGGGCCCAGATCCTCAAAAAACCCCTTAAGTTTTCTTTTGGCCTAGGGACTCAAAGAGACTTAAGACGGCCCTGCACTAGCAGCTTAAACGGCTTTAAGCTGGTTAAGCATCATGTCGAATTGAGCTTGGATGACAGATACGACAAGTCATCCCATGCTTCTTCAGGTCCACACCCCACGTCATCAATCGTAGCGGGCGGTATCCTTCCGCAATCCGTTGCCAGAAGTTTTCAACAGGTGAGAGATCTGGAGAACGTAGAGGCAAGAGCAACAGTCGATCAATACACTAGCACTGAAAACTTTATGTTACTTGCAATAGTAATGATCATTTTATGAAGAAATTCGAAAATCCACAATTTTTAACAAAATATTTTATAAATTAAAAAAATATATTCAATTTAAATACGGCTCTAAATTAAAACTCGATCTTTTCTATGTTATTTTAACAAGCTGATATGGCACAAGATTGTTAAACAAATAAATTTTAACTTTAAGCAAATAGAAATCACATTTTTAAGGAAATATTTGACATATAATACTTTAAAAAAATTACCAATAGAAAATGAATTTTTCATTCTGAAATATTTTAAAACGGTTTAATAATAGAAAGTAATAAAATACAATTAAAATAATATCAAAATGTTTTATTAATTTAACTAAAATATAAATATAGTATGATGTATAAAGCTTAATAAAATATGTTCCATAGAAATATTTAGTTTAGATTGTTTTAATCTCTCTTGGAGCAGTGCAATATATACGTGAAAGAGATTTTAATACCATCATAATATTAATCAAAAGACAAAGAATGAGAAAATTTTTACATATAAATTTAAAGCAATATATGGTCTACTTTCGGGACACCTTATTTTTCTTTATATAAGGGAAAAACCAATGATGTTATAAAATTAATGTTTGTTTATGCGATTGAAGATGATATTAAAAAAATGCGCAATCGCTCCTGATTTTAAAGTAGGATTGATTCCTCATTTTCTAAAAAACAGTATTAAGAATCATAATTCTCTTAGATAATTTCCTTTTAAACATTATTCAATCTGAGTTTGATGTTGCGGAATCGTATGTATTAAGTTGTAACGTATGAAATGTCCGATTTTTACGGTCTACTTTAAATAAATATGTATATTTTTATATAGAACAGACTTTATTAATCAAAATAAGAACCATTAGCCTCAACACACTTTTGCCAACGGGAAACAAGTTTTTTTTAATGCCGGTTTCATAAAATTCAGCAGTTCTGGAGGCAATAAACTCATTGAAAGCCGTTGCAACATACCTTGGATTTCTGAAATATTTCTCCTGTAGGTAGTTATCCGGATGTTTGAAAAAGTGATAATCTGTAGGTGAGAGGTTAGGTGAATATAACGGGTGGCCTAGAGTTTTGTAGCCCAACACGTGCAACTTTTGGCGAGTGATCATTAATACATGTGGTCCAGCATTGTCGTGGTGATGAATGGGGCCTTTCCTATTGACCAATGGCAGCTGTTTATGTACAAGTTTCTGGTGCATTTAATCGATTTCATTTCAATACTTATCCACTGGGATGGTTTCCTCTGGTTTTAGAAAGCTGTGGTAGATCAAACCGCCTGATGACCACCAAACAGCCACCATTGCCTTCTTTTGATGGAGTTTTGGTTTCGGAAAGTGTTTTGGAGCTTTGTGGACATTCAGCCTCTGCTCTGAACGTTGCCGATAATCGTACAGAATCCATTTTTCGTCACGCGTCGCAATTGGATTGAGAAACGAATCGTTTTAGTAGCGAAGAAGAGGCGCAGAAGATGTCTTAAAACGTTTGTTTATTTATTTTTTTGATTCTCCTTTAATTCCTGAGGGACCCATTTTTCCATTTTTTTTTTTAACTTTACCAATCATTTTTAGGTGACGGGGAATGGCTGTAGGAGTTACGCCTAGTTCTTGTGCCTAGCGTGTAACAATATTGGTGGGATGTTGTTCAACTATCTCTCGTTCACTCGTAGGACTACGTTGTTCACAACTGTCTCCTGCCTGCGCCGGTCTTCATTTGTGAAAGTCTCGTTATCAGATTCGAACTTCACGTACCGACGTCGAATAGCACGTTCTCTTACTGAGCCCGTCTACAAATGCGGCACTAATGTTTTGGGCAGCTGCTGCAGTATAATGATCACTCTTCCACTCAAACAAAAGTAATATTCTAAAATTTCGAAAATTCATCCCATCCCATAAAAGTATTGAAAAATTACAATGCTTTTTTAGCTCTGAAATGATATATAATAAATGAATATATCAAGATATGTCTCAAAAACTTGTTGATGGAAATGGGACATTTCATACGTTGCAGCCGAATAATTTTCGAAGTGGAATTTGCTCTCGATTATAAAAATTTCTTATTTAAAACTTTCTACTTGCAACCCCTTCAAAAAAGAGGGAGCCATGATTAAAAATTAAAGGTATTATCTTATAGGTAATTTATTTTTCAGATGTAATTTCTATTATTAACGCAAATTAGGAATTTTCTATACTAAAAAAAAAGGACTTCCAGATTTTTTGAAATACTCTGTTTCGAACTTAGTCAGTACAGTAATAGAGGAAACATTACAACTGAATTATCTGGAAGTAATATTATATATTCTGTTTGTGCGTAGGACTGTGTTCAATGTTTGTATTTTTGTGATGCTGTCGATCTTAACAGCCTCGCAAAAATACAAACATTGATTATTTCCACTCCCCTGCTTCTAAAAATTTTAGGATCATGTCTACGTTAAGAATTTTTTATTTTAAATAATTTTTACCATCTATATTTGGCCTGAAGGTTAATTGAATTTCAATATAATGACTATATTTCGTATTTTACACTAGTCAGTTTGGAAACTGAAAAAATCTCATTTATTCAGATTAAAAGTGTCCGTTACATCTATTCTCATTCCACTTCGGAAATTTCATTTTTTGAACTAAAAAGTTATTCTACCTTCTTATTAAGTTATATAAACAACTTTAGATGTGTATCCCTTTTTAGAAACAATTTATGGATCATGTTTCATATTGGTATCACCTGAGATGTAGTTTTCTTTCGAAATACGGATAAATTGATGTAAACAACTAGCTGAAATATAATTTAATATATAACAATATCCAAGTGGTAGCGAATCGCGTCATTTTTATCATAATCGTTTTATCATAAAAAATATATTTGTTTTATTGTAATTTAAACTCACCATATCCACAGTATTCATGTTACCACTTTCGAAAGCTATTGCATTAGGAGGAGTGGCAACAGGCAACATGAAAGCGTATGAACATACTATAGAAACAGGCAGCATCAAAAATAGGGGATTCACTCCAATGGATATTGCCTGGGAAATAAGAATAAAAAAAATCAAAACAAGTATCAGCATAAAAATATTTAGTAGTAATTTTTTAAATAAAAAAACTTGTGAAATAATTATAATTTTTTTACCCTCATGTTTCGTAATACCTAAGTTTCTCTCTTTGAATGAAAGATTTGAAAGTAAATCTGTTTTTAACATCATTGCAAATGTAATTTGAAACGTATAAATCAACATTAAGACAGTTTATATAAACGACGTTTTAAAAATATATTAAGTATTTACACGTTATACTAAAGATATATTTTATTATTGATAATATGTTGCTAGATAACTAATATTTTTGTTTGAAGAAAACTGAGTGTTATAATGTTATTTATGTTTTGCAATTTACGCTAATTTCAAGGTAATTTATTTCTTTGAGGATGAGGAAAATTCATAAATATATTTATTTGAACATATCATTATTTCCTTATGAAGTAAAGAATATCATTTCTCTGTGTGTGTTCAACAAATAATTCAATGATATTTTACCCTTAATTTCGCAGAATCACTAAAAAGGTCATATCCGTAAATCACTCCCAGTTGACTACCTCTCTAAGCTGTATGTCTTAGTTGTATTTTTATTAATTCAGCAATATTTGAGCTTTTTAAACTTGACCATTTGATACGCTTGTACACCAAGAGATAAAGATACACATCATTACCTAATTCCTACTACTCGTTAGATTAGTATTAATATTCTAATATTTTGAATGATTTGAAATTTTTTTTTCAACATTATTATAAGTTCATATCCTATACTTGATGAAGATTAGTATAATAAAAAAAAAATAAAAACTGGGAATCGCTTCATATTATCGTATTTCACAATGAAGAAATAAATTGATCTGTCATTGAATGTTATCTGTGTTAGCATAATTTAGGTACCATATTTACTCGAATCCAAGCCGCGCCATTTTTCCAGTGTTAATGCTACTGAAAATCGGATGCGGCTTAGAATCGAAGACAAACCATTTGTTGGAAAGGGAAATTGAGTTTCAACTCCTTTCAAAAGGAAAAATGTAACCGCCCATTCTGAACCCTTGCATCGATGTCTTATCCCATTTCGCAGTTTATCTCCAGTATTTCAGTCTATCCTAAACATCGTTGTGTGCTTGTATTTAGGAATTTTTTTTGTAAATGCACCTCTCTTTTTGATCACCTAAACATCAAAGATATCGGTAATAGCATCAAGACCAGTTCACTATGACGCAAATATGAAAAAGGGAAGCAATTTTATATGCAGAAAAAACGAAGACAGTGTAGCGGCCACTAGAAATTTGACATGGATGAAACAAATACACCTCGATGGCATAAACAAAATGGTATAATTTTTACTAGTAAATGTTCAACAGTCTTTAATAATTCTTTTACATTCTTCTATAATATATTCTTTTAAAAAAAATGCAGCATAACAAATGTATTGGATGGCATGGAAGACTGTGGGAAAATGGCGATGCCGGCACCAATTCCGAAGTCTGCTGTGACATTGCGAATGACGAATCATTTTCGAAACATGATACTGATGGTCAGAGTAATTATAAATCCATATATGTATTTTAAAGTTTTTATAATACTGGTCACACACACAAATAAATTAATTTTTAACTTCTTATTATTTCTCATTACAATTTTTTAAAACATTTCTTAAGTATCGGATATCAATGAATCTTTTACATAATTTTTTATTTTTTCTCAAAAATGAGTAGAAAGTTGGGGGAGGCGCGGCTTGGATTCGAGTAAATACGGTAATTTGTTATGCAAGAAAATATTCACGACTGTTGATTGATGTACTAGAAGTTAGGGAAGATTTAATTACATATCTTTACAATAAATATTTGATGAAAATGCACTATGTTTTGATTACATTTGTTTTCATGTATTTTTTAAAAGACTATTTCAGAAAACATATTCATATACGAGTTAATATGCTAAGCCTAGTTCTGCTTATTGACCTGTTCTTCAAGTCTCATAGATAATCAACATACAGAAGCTTTACTGTAATTCTAAGTACCCTAGTTTTTTTTTAGTTTTTTTTACATAAATATATTCCTATTTATTAAATTTCCTAAATATATAAGATAAATTATTTTATTAGCCCATTCATCATCCTTTTTTATCATAATTATTTCTTTAGAATAAAAATCGAAATGAAAGTTCCTGAAAATACTTGTTCTTTGCCGACATACCATTTGATTAAGAACAGGTAACAAAATGGTGGCTGTTGTGGTATTAGATGCAATTTCTGTGAGCATGGCAGTCATGAAACAAATAATAGCAACAATTGCTCCAGCTGGCAGAACTTTCAATGATGATAGCTTTATCCCAAGAAGCTCTGAAAGTCCAGATTCCTGTTTCAAAAATGCAATGAATAATAAATTAATACAAATGTATATTCTTGTTAATTCTTCATTATACTAACATCCAAGCAATAGTATAGTTGTAGATATCACTATCAACCAGTTAACTTCTTTTGATATCAACCAAATTGTGTGTGTCTGATTATATTGTCTATTATAATTTTAATTTTTTAAATTTCTTAATTTAAATTTTTAAGAAAAATTTATATATGTTTTCATAATTTCTAGATATAATATTATTTATTTATTTCATTGAAAATAATACATATTTACGGATAGTTATTTCTGGAAATCGTCTTGAATTATTATGATTTAGATTTTTACAAATTAATTTTTTAGTACAAAAATACATACATGATTTTTTTCTAAGTTTTATTTCATTTAAATAATACAGGAAAACCGGTGCCCTGAAATTTTGCTTAGTTATGCAGTTTTAGCCCGAAGTCTAAGAGTTTGCTATCGTATTTCTGTAGCTATTTTACTTTGTTTTGTACTGGCTTGCTATTCAAAACACCAAGAAGGAGTTATCGAATGCGACGATGTACATGTATAGAAAACGAAATACTAATAGTGTTACAGAAATTGAATGTTTTATTCGGAGAAAATTCAGCTATAAGAGCAAGGGAAAAACTAGTAATGCGTTGTCCTGCGCCTCTAGTCTTCATGAAAGACGTTATCGAGTTAGGAATTGTCTCGTAAAATTCGTAAATATCCTTCTGTTGGATTGTTTGTCATACACGTTCCAGTTGCCAAGTTGAATCAGAAACGGTAACAAATCAGCGATCCAGAGATGGTCGGAGAGGCCTGCTCATCAGAGCCGAAACATGCTCTATGGGAGTGGTTTCTCAATTCTTGTCAGGATTTACTCACTCCTGCAACATTATCGAATGGTAGCATCACTCTTACCCAACTGTCGAGTGATCCAGTGATTCAACCATGATTTTTTCTTGAGTCCGATCGTGCATCCTTTCTCAAATGATAAAATCTGCTCATACTGTTCGCAAATCCTTCTGTGAGCATTGATACGGTCCACATGCGCCAACGGGAAGTGTTCATCAACCTAAGCTATGCCTATTCACGTGGAAGTATTGCCTTAGCATTAAAATGTCCTCTTGTATTACATACCATGCAGCTGTTTAGTTGCAATGTGCTGGAGCTCCAACGAATCAGTCATTTGCCACCCAAAAATTAATAATTGATATAATATATCGAAAGGTATATGCATACACACTATCATTCCAGTATAATTTCTTCTTTGCGCGTTGTGTCTTACGTTATATATATATATATATATATATATATCACATTTAAGGAACTGATATTGGTAATTGAAGAATTATATTTATCGAAATAAAAAAAAGTGTATATAATTTCTATTAAATATAATTACTAGTGAATAAATTTCCAGTTAAGTAATGTGAAGTCCAGTGGCTGAATGGTAGTGTATCGCGCTTCCACATTACAGGTTTGGGGTTGAAATCCCGGTCTGGGCAAGGTCAATTCAACATTTAATTCTTTCAGTGGGTCGATAAATGAGTACCAAGATTGCTTGGGAATTGAAAACTGGGGTTTTCACGTCAGGCGGACCATTTGACCGAAACATCTGCCCATACATCCCAGCGCCTAAAAAGTCACGTAAACTGCGGTAGACACAGTAGGCCTTGGCCATCATGGGTTGTTGCGCCATTGAGTTCAGTTCAGTTCAGTAATTAAGTATTTTATACTGAAAAAACTTCAAACTAAAGCTTTAAACTTACTACTAAAAAACTTTCTTTGTTAAAGCAGTTTTCATATTCATTAAGAGTACACACACTTATACATTAACAAACATATATGCATCTTTACATATATATTCTTGAATTCAACTAAAATAATAAGAGCCACTTCTATTAGTCCATTTTATAAGTTTTATAGTTTTATAAGTTTTATAGATTGGCACATTTACTTTATTTCTGTTCCCATAGTTTTCATTACCTGCGCTCCATTGGCTAAAGCGAATCCACCTCCCAACAACAAAAGAACTCCCCACGGTAACTTAGTTTGAACTGCTTTCCATTCTAATACAGGTTTGCTGTTAAGATCACAGAAATTAGAGGGTAAGTAAAACAAAAGGAAAGACACGGCGATTGCAGGAACGGAATCTCCGACTTTTCTGGAAGGAAGAAAAAGAAATTAAAAAACAAAATTATATATTATACATATATATGTATATATAATTCCGAGTAAGTTTTCAGACAGAGAAATTGTAAAAATTTCTTTCTTTTTTTTATGTAAGTGAATAGTTATTTTAAAATGGTAATTAAAAGATATTTATATTTTGTGTCAGTAAGTAATGATTTTATGCAAATTGCCCCAATAATTTGAACAATCTTGATTAGTTACAGTTTCTAGGAAAATGATACAGTTGTGAACTGTGTGGAGATGAATCGTTTTATCATCATTATTATTATTTTTTTTTGGCTGCTTATTCGGCCTTTTTATTCATTTTAAAACAGGAATGCTGAATTATTTTGATTTTTTTACATTCATTTTTTATAGTCACTCAGTAATCCGATTTTTTAAATGTTTTTTTTTTTTTACATAATGCAATCCTAACAGTCTACAGCAGCGATGCTCAACCTGCAGCCTACAGGTAGCATGTGACCCACCAGGCCTTTCTGATTGGCTCGGCCATGGCCCTTTGCACAAGAAAATTCAGTTATTTTTTCAGATAACATATTTTTCCTTTCAGTATGATGACTTTTAGTTTTCCTTTATTTTGCTGTTATAAGATCCGTACTTCTTACTTTATCATTAAAATATAAAACGATCTTTTATTCTGAAAAGAATTATTTGTTTTAGTAAAACCACAGAAATTATATTTAAATCAATTTGAAACAAAAATGCACAAGCAAGGCTGACTAAATTTAAACAAATAATACTGATTTAAGTCTGGAATTCAGCAAAAACTTTTTACTACCTCCTGTACTTAATAAATTAATGCTTGAAATAAAAATAAACGGGACTTTGTGAAAAGAAAGAATCAAATTATCAAAGAATATGGTAATTTTTTTGTATGACAGAATGTAAACAAAAGGCTTGGGGTCATAGATGAAAGAAAATCGAAACTACCCTATAACTCGATAAAAAATGCGTGAAACCGATTTTTTTTGTGAGTGTTTGATAGGGAGTTTAATACAGTATAAAAATATAAAATCCGAAAATGAGAGAGTTTTAATATTTTGATAAATTTTTCAAATTTTAGATATTTTTGTCTTATAGCACCCCCTACCCCAAACTCTTCCCATTAATTCTCATATTGCGGCCCCCATGAAATAGATGTCATATGTTTGTGGCCCGACGGAAAAAAAGGTTGAGCACCTCTGGTATACAGTATTAAAATAAACTTCCATTCAATTTTTTTAAAATTTTATTTAATTTTTTTAATTTTATTTAATTTTTTTAATTTTATTTAATTTTTTAAATTTTATTCTAATTTTTCTAATTGATCACTTTTGCAGCAGAGTGACAGAGACTAATCAAAGATATCAAGGAATAGAATCCGAAATTTTTTCCAAACAGAAAATGCTTAGTTATAAATATAATATTTTGACTTCACACTTGTATAAAGATCTCATATTTTCATATATTACTCATATTTGTCAGAATCAATTTACTTTTTGTTACAGGTGTGTTTCTGTATATAATGCATCTCCTATTCTTTAATACCAAATGGAATTGAAAACATGTTTAAAGGGAAAAGGGTCCTTTTAATGTAAAAATGTAACACAGATGTACTCTAAGTTTTGATTCTATTCAAGTATTAAATCAATACAGCTTTAAAGAGATGTCATATTGAATTAAAGGCCGAGAAGGATCGGTGGAAAATCAATAATCCTCGTTGAAAGCGATATTATTTCTATTCTAAAAGGATTTTAAATGGAATGATGCTATTCATTCCATTTAAATTACTGATCACACTCATTCTTTTCTGCTGTTAAAAAAATTCTTGTTAGAAAAATTTTGTCTTCTCCTGCATTTAAAAATAACACTCTGATTGGAAGGAGAGAATTATTTTTCAATCCAGTTATCTATTGCAGCGTTTTCCAACGCCCGGATAACGGATTCGTACCGGCACGTGGATTTAATGGTACCAGGCCACCCAAGGAACATTAAATTATTTCAATTTTGTTTACTGTGATGTATTTCTTTCGGGTTTGTGCGGGTTTTAATAGAAATCACTTTATATTCCATGTTAAATCTCTTTACATTCATTTTTTTTTTTTTGTGTGTAACGGTATTTTCCTCTGGCCTATTTAAATGTAATTAAATTTGAAATTATTAAATCCAAATAATTTAAAAAATAAACAATCAAAATTCCTTCCTCAGCGGGCCGTGGTAAAATTATCAAACGTTGACCGGTCCACGACGATAAAAAGGTTGGTGATCACTGGTCTATATTGCACTGTATGGTGAGTGGTTGGATTTTAGCAGGTTGATTATTCAAATCCAAAGCCAACAACAATCCGCCGAAGACGTATAACTGAGGATAAAACCATTGAAAATGTTTCTACTATTAGGTGCTTGTTTAGTAGCATTCTAATAAATACTCTGCGTTTTCAAAAAATTCATTCTTCAAACTTTTCGATATCTACTGGAAATTTATTATGAGTGTCCATTCGACACCGTCAGTAAAGCAAGTCGGAAAACGTTGTACAAAAATGCCGCGTTTCACAAAAAATACAGTTTCATTACAGTTAAACGTATGTATAATCGATAGAGGTACACAAGTAAAAATATAAAACTGAAATATAAATTATGAGGATCATTTAAAAAATTAACAGTAACTAAGTGCATTTATGTAAAATAAGTTTAACATTTATTATTTAAGTTTAACATTTATTAGAATAGAATTAATTTGGATTATATCACACCGTGCCGTCTATTTCGCTGATTCTGAAACATCTGACAGGTGCAGCCATCTAATGAGGGAAAATCTCCACTAAAACTGTCCTTTAAGTATTTTCTTCTTTTAAGATTATAAGAACTATACCACATGAATAACTATGAATGAAATAATAAGTATAAAATAAACATCATTTCAAGTAAAAAAAAACAAACAACCCATTTATATAAAAACTGAATGAGAGAAATGGAAATGCAGCTTTAGGAGAAGTATACCGTATTCTTTAAGAAGGAAGTTTCTGATCAAATTCAGTAATCAAAATGATTATAGAATTAAAGTAGAACTTACGTGTCAGAGCCAAGAATATCCGCCCATCCTGCGATGAATTTGGGAGCACGAAATACCCACAAGAAAACTAATATAAAGAACATCAGCAGTACGGTAGCCTCTTGAGAACTGCGAATGATTTCAGATTTCAAATAGATACATTGGTATTTCTTACAATATAAAATAGTGAGATTAATAGTAAAGGCAACATGCACTCAAAATAAATATTATTAAACTTTTCACTATTTATAAATTTTAATAATCCAGGTACAGGAATGTTTTTCATTAACAAAAAATCTATACAAGCACACATTCTGCAAAGGAAAACACTACTAAGTTCAGAAGCATATATTAATGTTTGTGCATACTATTCAACTTTCATATGAAGAATTAGTTTCGGTATCAACGTTAGTATTAAAAACATGCTTGCATTAAATTCAATTAATGGAATTTTTTCTTTCAATCTAAAGAATCCACTTACTTGCTTACAGCTTTTTCCTACTACAAGTATTGAAAAAATAATAAAAACTTCAAATTAGTAAAAACTCAGGTCTCTAAGCAAAGGATTTTTAATTAGTATGTTTGTAATTTCATATATACAGGGTGTCCTTAACTCCATGCACGGATTAGGTAGGGAGTCAGATAGCATCATAAAGAATCATGGTCACATTCTAAAGAAGAGGAAATACCACCTGGACTTTATTAGGACAACCATAGAAAGTATGAAAATTTTGCAAAGGGAAAAAAAAATTATTTTGTATACTCAGAGCGGAAGATCGACGTTTCGCAAGGCTATGATGTACCTGAGTGAACATTTAGTGATTTGGTTGGTGCCCCACTTTGGATATCTTTCTCAAAATAACTGTTCAAAAGAGAGTCTATTGTCACTCAATAGGTTATGGATAAAGTGCATATCCCTCAACTTAGCATTCGTGAAATGATTCTTGTTAACTTCGTGCAATCGACGTCTGAAATGAGGAAGCCTCTTTGCCCTCTAAGTTTGCACACGAAGTTTTAGGACACCCAATATTTTTTATTCTTCAATGAATTCATTCACAAACCATGTTTTAATTAAATTTTAAATAAAATCATACATTTATACGGGCATAGTAATTTTCCCTCATCTGAATCACTGTTTAAAAATTACTCAAGTCAGAATAATGAAAAATAAGTAAAATGTGAGGTGGCAGCAAAGTATCTTCATTCAATTAAGCATAAGACAATTTTTAGTTATGTCTCAAACTTAAAGATTATATTAAAAATAGCAAGTTATATTATAAAAGTGACAAAACAACTTTTCTGATTTATAAAAAATTATTTAAAACGTAAATCCTTCATTTGCTGTATTCATACGTAATATTTTTTTCTTAAAATTATTGTTAGTTTCATTTTTAAATTAAATTTCTATTAAAAATTATGCATTGAAAATAACTTAATTTAAGCTATTACTGATAATGGAAATGATGAGATATAAAGAACCTTTTAATATATTTATTATTGTCTTATAGATAAAATTTTAAGGAAAAAAACGCACAAATTGTAATATATTTGCTTGTTTTTTTTTCATTTAAAATTACCTAGTACATTCAATCACCCCTTGAATTATTATTGAAGGCAACATCCAGAAAAGGAATAATATTGTACATCAATAATACATAAGAAAAAAGTAAGACAAAAATTAGTGTTATCTCGAATAGTAGAAATGAATCGATAAACTAAACTCTACATTTCCGATAAACAAGTTTTTATGCTCTGTTTACGTGAAAATTAAAAAAAAAAAGAATATTTTTGTTTAACAAAATGTAATTCTTTAGAGCCAAAGATTTTTCATGTAGTTACAGCTTATGCTTTCCTTTGTGGAGAATATTGTTCACAAAATAAATCCTCAAATATAATTTTTAACACCTTTTATATACACAATAAATCAATAAGAGCAGAAAGCAGAATTTATTTGCTATATTTTTAAAATCGAATGAATGTTTTGAATGGCTTAGAAAACGAAATGAAATAGTAGCCATACTTTTAGGATCATAACTTATATATTATTCTCAACTTTTTCAGATATTGAAATTCTTTCTAAAGTTGAATCGCGAATTACAACAAAAAAACATGAGAAATATTTCTATAGAACTACATATATAAATCCTCTCATTTTTATTGAACAAAATGTTTTCTAATTGTGATGGGTTCTATCCTCGCCTTGAAATCCTCTGGGGAAATATTTCTTAACTGTTGTATGTTTATAAAATTACTTTCCATTGAAAAACCGTGATTTATGACAATTTAAGCGCTATTTAAACTAGCGAAGTGAGTGTAGGAGTTAGTCGTTAGGATGCTATTGAAGTTAGATTATCAAAGTTAATATCTGAAGTCCTCGGAGGGCATGAAGAGTTAAAGCCCTGACTAGTTTTGTTACATCGCATAGTATGTAAGGTAAGTAAGTGATCTATTTATTTGTCTTAGAAATTTAGGGTAGAAATTAAGTTGACCACTCCCTTGGTTTATGACATTTCTTTTTAGTAAATGAATCAATAAAATAAAGTTATCGATTTTAGTACAATGTCTGACTATTCGGCGTCTATTACTTCACCAGCGACCGCAAATCGTGACACATTTTTTAAATGTTATACTTACGAAATAGATCCTAATCCATCGTATCGTTTTGAAATTATACCACGAATTTTTTCTTTTGATTCAACATTGTGATTGACATTTCTGAAAAAGATTTATTTTTAAAAAAAGCCATCAAATTTTGCAACATTATACAAAAATATAAGAGAAACAATTGTATGTACGTAAAACACAAATTTTGAAGTAATTTTATGTTTTTGATATTTAAAAAGCAATAAAAGAATATAATTTTTTGTTAAACATCACAAGTTAATGTAAGTTATAAATTTTATATAATACACCATGGGTAAATAATATAAATCCATAACATATTTTAAAATAACCCATAGTGAAGGCATAAATTTATAATTTCAGTATTAAATATATAAAAGTCCAATGAAATGTATGAAAATGAAACTTATAACCTTATTTAATATAATTTATCCAAACATTGCACATTTGTTTGAAATTCCAAGTCAAGTAATAACACTATATAACCTGCGTTGGGCACCATTTGCAGCCAAGCTAAATTTTTTCCAAGCTTTTCTATAAGCAACTGATTTTGATACCATCTTCCTTTCAATCTTGTAATATCGTATTATCTTCTCCTAGTTGTACTTGATCTGCCTAACTTATTGGTTTTAAATCTAAGACAGGCATAGTGACTTTATATTATGATTTTCAAAAACAATTGATTTCAGTAATTTTCCAAAGCAGCCCCACGTTGGGCGCCATTTATAACCTCAGGGAGGTGAAAAATTGCTCAGATCTTTTGAACATCTCCAGAGCTGTAATTCCCTTGGATTCCATCGTATTGGTTATATCAATAGAGTTTTTATTGGGGTAAGGCTTCATGATATCATATATGTTAGACTAGGTCTGAGCCCACATATTTCCAAGCAAGTGTGTGGAAATAGGTCCATCTGCTTTAACACCATTGTGTGGATAACCTCGAATTAGTCTACGTCTCACATAAGCGTGTAGTTGCTGATAAAACGGTTTGAGAGCGTGCCACAGCTCTTCGACTTCAGCTTCACAAGCTTCGCTTTCGTAGGACTCTCTCCACATTTCGCCAGCACTTTTGAAACCATTTAGGCAATCATCATCATCAGACAATTCTACGTATCCCAAAAGCCCCCCGTTGGGCGCCATTTATAACCGGCACTCAAAAATTACTACAGCGGTTAGCTCAAATAATTTTAATATCTCATTTTAAATTCAAAATAAAACACATTCTACCTGATCACAGTTACAATTACATCAAAACAGTTAATACTATTCAAATAACAAGAGGTTTTCGCACGCGGACATTGACGTCTGCTTTCTTCACCGAGCTGGAAGGCTGACTGGTTAAGTGTCCACACGGCCAAGAGAGGGCATACTATTGTCCGTCTTTTTGCCATTCGTTACAAGCTGAATTAAAAATTTTGCTTTATAATGTCTGAAATATATATTTTAAGTATATATAATTGCAGATATTATATATAAAGTTGTAGGGTACATATAATACAAGCTACAGAAGTTAAGAATTCTAATAAAATCAAAGTTTTAGGGATTTCAATAATTAATAAACAATTTCTAGGTAGAACCAGATATAAGGGAATTTATTTATTGAAAATGGTATATAAATAATTTTACATACGAGCAACGAATGTACACCA
Source organism: Trichonephila inaurata madagascariensis (assembly GCA_019973955.1). Lineage (NCBI taxonomy): Eukaryota > Metazoa > Arthropoda > Arachnida > Araneae > Nephilidae > Trichonephila > Trichonephila inaurata. The sequence goes on from BMAV01010289.1 coordinate 36,314, forward strand.
AATAAAGATAGAACCAAGCAATAAAGACGCATAAAACCATTCCGGGTACGTTGTACATCATCCAGGTAGCAAAAGTAATCTCTTGACTCTCTGGATGAAGTCTGAAATAAATAAAATTATAGATTTTAAATGTGGCTTTCAGTTGTACTGATTTGAATTTTAGCTAACAATACTTAATTTTTATAAGGCACCAAAATGTTTTCATTGTTAGATGTTTTTTATTAAAGATATTTCACTGCATAAACTTAGTAAATTGTATTAAACTTCGCTCGAAATAACAAAATTTAAGAAAATGCTCTTTTTAGTAATTAAATATTAAACTTTTTTATATGGAAAAACAAAAGAGTTCGTAAATGTTCATACTCGTGTTCTACTTAATATAAATTATGCATTTCTATTTTTTAAAAAGTACTTAAAAGATGCGTTGATTTGGAAAGATTTCTAGTATCATATTTTATAAACATACTTCAAAACATTGTAATGATATAGTTAGTTATAATGATAGTTATATGTTTTCCATTATAGAATAATATTTTCATATGGATTAATATTCAATGCATGAAAAGAAAAAATTTAATCAAATATGTCTAAATATTCTTTAATAAGTTATTAATATTAAAGATATAAAATAAACTCGGAATTAATTTTAAACGTTTATGTTATAATAGCATCTTTAAATATACAAACTTACAGAATAAATAAGTAAACATATGAATTTGCTTCTGACGCATTCCTATTTTCTATTTAAGAAAGCAAAAAAATTCAACTCTAAAAATCTATTCAAAATTTGATTAAAAAAATTGTGTCATAATCATCCAATAATAGTTATTATCATGATTTTTTTAAAGGGAATTTTGGGCAAGGTATTAGTATTTGTTTAACATTATTAAAATTATTCCGATATTATTGCTGCTGAATCTAAAGACAAAAAAAAGCTTAAAAAATGGGGGGGGGGGAATAGAATTAACAATTTGAAAATTCTTGAGTAGAAAAAAAAGCATGATTATACATTTAAACCTTTTATACTCAATTTTATAACTTAAAATATTATTGAGAAAATTTCGATGCAAGTAACTAAGATATTAAAAATCTGGTACAAATAGAAAAATTATTCATGAAATGTAAGCAAATGAAGCCAGTTTTAAGGAAGAACAGGTAACTGAAATAAAATGCTCGTTTTGCAAAACTGAAAAATTAAAAAGCATTTTTTTTTGTTGTGTTTATTGAAAAAAAAATTTCTATGTGTATAAAATTTCCCTTTAGCATAACTGTTCTGAGAAGAAAAGAATCATGTAAAAAAAAGAATTTTGTGAAGAGTATAGGAAAAAAATAATAAAAAGCAACTCATACTCCTCCAGCATTCCTTTCAACACTAAATTTGGACCCGTCCCGGTTAACGTTCCAGTACCACCAATATTAGCTGCATAGCAGACACTTAAGAGAAATGCCAATTTCAGGGTAGAGCATTTGACATCTGGACTGAAAAAAAGCAAGAGTACTCGTAAACATACATGTGTGAATGCCTAAGATAATTCTTTGGGAGTATGCTAAAATGTATTTGCGAAAGGAAGTATTTCTTATAAGTACTATTACATTAGAAAATCTAAGTAAAACTTTTATAAGAAAAAGGAAAATAGAAAATTTAATTTTCTGCATATGCATAACTAAATCAGTGATTTTTAAAA
>BMAV01010289.1:42998-63491 GCA_019973955.1 Trichonephila inaurata madagascariensis
AAAATTAAATTTAGCCATATTACAAGATAGTTTATTCAATAATAATCATTTCTCTTAATTTTTTAAAATTAAAATTTGCTTAATAACTTAAATTTTAATACATTTTTAACAATTCCTTATTTAATACCTAATTAATGATTCAAATTATTACTATTTCCTTTTTTAATCATATCTCTTCATTCAAATTTTACTTAACAATTCGATATAATTGTGTTATCTTTATAAGTATACACATAAATACATGTTATACACACACACACACATTTACATCAGAGTAATTGTTTAAATGTGTAATGCTTTATAAATTTATAACAGCGTTGGGGTTTTTGTATGCAATAGAATCCAGAAGTTAATTAAATAGGATTAAATTAAGCGAATGGGTTGCAGTAAAAAATATTTTAATGGATGTTATATTCACGAAGAAATAAATTTCGTGTGTGTGTGTATAGTCATTATTAATCCAATAAAGACTTTCTGAAAAGGACGAAATACAAATAAAATTGAAAGTAAAATTTTAATAGTAAGCTGTGCACAGCTTTTACTTTTAAAATATCTCATTAAAACTTTGGATCCATTATGCTAATAATAAAAATTATTATAATTAAGGATGACGAATAAGAAAGTATAGATGTTAAAGAATGACAGATATAGATGCTAAGAAAAAGCAACTTTAGTTAAATTTTTCTGAACCTTTTATTGGAACTTATTGATTTTCCATCTTCTTCAGTGTTGTAAACCTGCTTACTTTCTGTTAAAGAATTACCTAAAGAGAGAAAGGGAATAATATTTAAAAATTATACAAGTTGAAAATATATGTTAATAATTCAAGTTCATATCACAAATGCATTACTTAAGAAATTACAGAAACTGAATCATACATATTATGAAAAAGCATATATTAGAAGCTAATTTTTTTTTTTTTAGTTTGTCAGAACTCCTTTTTAGTTTTGATATTCTTCCTTTCAACTCGCCTGAACGAAATAACTTTACAGAAAATCTGTTTTAATAATTGCTATAAAATAATAAAAAAATCCTACTTAGAAAATTCCATTTACTACATTAATGGCAATTTTTCTTTCTACAGAACTGTACTACTATTGATATTTATTGCATTTTTATAACCCCAATTTATAAATATGAGATTAAAATTACGGTTGTAATTTTAAAAGCAAAACAATCTGAAATTCTAAATATATTGAAATTCCACTAAATAGTTTGCTGAAGTTTAATTTTAAAAGAATAAGATTCAACACACAAAAATACCGTAAAATCCAGCGTATAACGTGCACCTATACTTTCAAGCTGCATTTTTTAATTTTAAGGTACTATACTGTTCGAATTAATTGGGGGAAACATTTTTTTCTTGTCTGAGTTGGTATGTGATTACCAGTTATGTCCCGAACCACACTTCAAACCGGTTATATCTGCCCACAAGTAATGCAACGGATCGACATTGACTATAATTTACCAGTTTGATTGGTTTTAGTACATTAATAGTTCAGTTTTGAGCCTTTCAGAGTGTGGTAGCTGGTAGCTATAAGTTTGCGTTCCACGTAACACGTGTTACTTATACTTGTTCAGAGATGGATATTACTCTGAGGAAGATTCTAAAATAATCGCTCTTTATGAATACACTTCTATAACTGTGAGAGATATAGCTAAGGGAGTTGGTGTGGGCAAATCAAATGTTTCAAGAATTTTAAGAACATTTCAAGATTTCTGATGAGAGGAAAAGAAAAGAAAAGGGAGATGTGGGCTCAAACGGAAAATTAATCTGAGAACTGATAAAATTCTAATAAGAAATAGCAAAATAAATCAAAGTAAGAAAAACACAGACCTTTGAAGGGATTTATTGGATTATGGTGTTGAAGTGAGAACCTCAACTGTACCGAAAATGGTACTGGAAGTTAGCCATAAGGCATCAAGACTGAGGAAAAAAGTAATGAAAAAACATTTAGAATGGGCCAAAAATACCTATCGTGGACTGTTAAGGACTAAAAGAAGGTGATTTTCAGCGATGAAACGCATTTATTTGTGAAGGGATACAAATCAATTGTTGTTAGACGAAGTGAAGTTGAAATTTTTTTGCCAGATAATATCCAACAGATTTCAAAAAACCCTTCTAAACAGATGTTTTTGGGTTTTTTTTTCATAACAAATGGCCCAGGAAGCTTAGTTCCTTGTAAAGGTGTAATGTGTGAATTATGTCAACTACATAGAAATATTAAGCAGTAGATTCTTCCATTCGTGGAAACATTTGACGGAACATTTCAACATGACTTAGCTTCTTGTCCCACTTCGATATTATTCCAGACTTTTAAGCGGGAAAGTATATTAAAAATACTTGATCGAGCTGAGGTAATTCACAAGAACTAAATCCTATTGAGAATGTTTTGCCTATTCTCAAGAATCATTCATCTAAGATGAGTTGCACGACAACAGAACAAATGATAAAAAGCGTTACACGTGTGGTTCCACAATGACGAAGTTAAGAACATGTGCACTGCACTAGTGGATTCAATACCAAAACGAGTTGAAGAGGTCATTTCTGCTACAGGAGGACATACTTCGTACTAATATAGAGATTTTGATGTCTACTTAAGGTATGTAATGATTAAAAGCAAGTTTTTTTTTTTTTGAAAAAATCTATTTTAACCATTTTCCCCAATTAATTCGAACAGTATAGTATATTCTCCGTATATTGCGCAATTCCTTTTTTTACGAAGAAACCTGGAAGTCATTTATTTGAGGTATTATCCCAAACTTCAAAAAAAAATATATGTATAGTATATTTCTAGAACTAAAATCCTTCAGAAAAAGATATTAATGCATAAGATATGTCTCTCATTTCTGTTAACTAAACAGTTTTTCGATACACGTAAAAGTCTAATTTTTACTATGCTGATATCTTTTCATTTTTATAAAGCTGTCCTTTTTATACTCGTCGTATAACGCAAACCCGTACGTTTCGATCCTATTTTTTGTGTTAAAAGTGCGCTTTAAACGCCGGATTTTACGGTAAATAAATACACTCTCAAGAAAACACACTCTTAAGAAAATTTATTTATATATATCTCAAGGAGAGAGAACAAGGAAACTTAAATAATTAATTCAAGTCTAGGTACTAAAAAAAAGAATACGTTACTTAAAATACATCAAATGCAAATTATCTTAGTTAAATGATATAGAAGACACGTTTAATTATATATAAGTCTACATTTTTTGTGGACTTTAGGGTATAATATTGATACATTTTTTAAAATATTTTATCTGCAATTTATGTTTTTCGGTTAAAATCTCGAAAACACTCGATACTTCCAATCATAAATAATTTGTTAACTTTTTTTTACTTAAATACATTTGAGTAATTTTTTCCAGTTAACTCAATGTTTTTGAATAGTTAATAAATGAAGTTATCATATGAAATCTAATACTGCATTAATATACATGTTAGGTAAAAAAAATAATATAATAATATCTTTTAAATTATATACACACACACACATTTCATACCATGCAAATTAATCAATATTTAAATTAATCTGATATGGATGCTGTGTTAAAATTAAATGCATTTCTTTAGAAGTGTATAAGATTATCAACTCATGGGAGCAAATGATCCAAAATCTCGATACTTGATCTTCTGTTTTGATTGCAGAAAAACACATATATAAACACACATACATATGTATTCAGGATGTAATTGAAATAATAAATAATAGTCTAAACTAGAAATGGGGGTGACCAAAAATATCCCAGCGTAATGGGGGAGGTCGGAAAACAACCCTTGATTAGCTGAAGTAAGTTTTGTATATGACGGCAAACCGCTCAAATCCTAACATCAAAACAAATTCACTCGAGCTTTTATCAAAAAGAAAACATTCATAAAACTAGGTTATCAACTTTCAGCAGAGCGGAGATTTATTGTAAAAGAAGTTATGTCTCAACTTCAAGCATTGCAGAACTCTTTATACTACAATCACAATATGCAGTGTATATGCCGTTTACGGACAAGACAATCTTCACACGTGATGGTATGTTAAATATGCATAGCAGTCATAAGTAAACCGCATTAAATTCATATATGCTACACATTCAACAGACCAGTAAGAAAGGTTCTGGTTCTTCTTGAATGCGCAGGAGTGAGAACTTACAAAAAGATTTACTACTAATTGTTCCCCAAAATGAGAGAGAAACTGTTATGTTGTTCCAGTACAACGAAATGCCAACTCTTTGTGATAGGCATATGCGGAACTATCTGAAAATTATCTTCCTGAACAGATTAAATTGCCGTGGTTGGCCCGTTGATAGACTCCTGGATCTCTTTGATCTGTCTTCCTTGGATCTTTCTTCTGATGACAGTTAAAAGAGCAACTGTGTACGAAACGCGCTCATTCAGTCAGTAGAGAATCTAGTCTCTAGAATTAGCGACGCAAATGCTGACATTCCTCAACTGCTATAAGACTTTTGACGAAATTCTGTAAACATTCAGGATCCTTTCTGTCTAAGAAAGGAATGAAGGAAGTGATCGCACATTTGAGCAATTTCTCTAAGCTTTTCATTAATAAAGATTTCCCCTTCTTTAAACATGCGGGTTTTCTTACCACGATGCAGCGCCACTTAAGCAGCTCGGCGATAGTCTTCCAACCTCCTTCGACAAATTGCATTGGGATTTTTGTCCACTTCAGTGACCTGGTTTTTCTTTTTTTTTTCAGTTTGAACTACCATTTCAGTTATATCCAGTACATAAAATACTTAATGGTATTTTGATTTAAGAGGGATTGTTTCTTTTAAATTATGTGTTTGAGTCTTGGTGCGAATAAAAACCCGTCGTGTAGAGGAGCTGATACACCTCTACACGACGTTAAAAATCCTATAGTTGATGAGTGGAGTGGGAATTATCATCCTCGTCGCTTGACCGAATTCAGAATTACGTTGTTTGCCATCAAAAACTTTGTGTTGCTGCGGAGAGTGCAACGTTTAAAACTTCCAATTAATCAATTATTAACTTCTAGTGAGCCAATATACAAGGTTTTTGAGATGTGTAGTAAGCAGCTCAATTTTTTACCTGAAATACTAGAGACGTCATATTTGACATTGTCATTCAGTTTACATGTTTTCCTCATCTCCTCGCCATTTTTATGGTGTTGTATTTTAATTCCAAGGTTTTCTTGTTTTGTTTTGTGTATAATTCCTTAGGTAATATATATTTTCATATGACCAGGAGTTCAAAAAAAAAGTCAGTGTAAGAAACAGTGGTGAGAAAAGATAAAAAATGTGATATTTATACGGAATTAAAGGTGATATTATATATATTTTATGTGCTGGAAAACAATGCTTTGGGTATACACAGGCAGTCAAAGAAGTGAGATTTGGAGTATTTATTATTATGTGAATAAAAAAATTTTCTCGCAATATTTATATCATATAAATAACTAAATCGTGTCAGACTGACCACCTGACCGGAACATCTTCTCAGGCACCTCAGGGTCCAAGGTCACGTATACTGAGTTAAGCACAGTAGGCCTTGGCCCTCATGGGCTATCGTGCCATTGAGTTAAGTTAAATAACTAAATATTTTCTTTTAAATATTTTTCAAAACTTTCCAGATTATTAAACAATTTTTTTTTCTCTCTCAATTTAAGAAAAACATTTTTCCACATAAATAAATTATTAACTTTTCCTCTTATTTATTCCCCAAAAGACTATGAAAATTATTTTACACATTACTAAAACGGCATGCATCTGATGGTTTCTAAGAGAAAAATTTCATAAAACAGCTTACTTTCTTCAAGTTGAATTTCAATGTTGTGAGAGGTCATCGTAATTTTCCCAATAACTGCTTCAACTATGGGTACCATCATAGCGGTCGTTGCTGTATTACTTATCCACATAGAGAGAACCATAGTTGTCATCATAAATCCAAGCATAAGCCTAGACACAAAATAAAGAGATATTTAATTATAATTACTTTTGATTTTTGTTAAAAAAAAATTTAAATCCCAGACATAAACATCAAACAGGAAATCTGTGGTGTATGCGTATTTTATACAGATGAAAAACCTTTAAAATTATTTTACTAAAGTTTTTAAGTATGAGCTAACTAGAGTGAAAATTATATGTAATTTAGTTAAATTATTATCTATTCAATACAAACAATATATCACCAAAAGAATACAAGCTAGCCCAATACGCAAATGCATTTAAAGGAAATCTTCGTATTTTCAAGTATTATTTTTTCGTATTCTGCTGCATGCTGCAACCTCACTACGACAATGTACAACGTCTGACAATAAAGTTCGGTGAATGAAGTCAGAACGGCCGATCTTGCGAAACAAAACGCTGCATGTACGTAGTGGCAGTAGTTGACCATCTGCCCCTATCATTGTTCAGTTGAGACCTATTTGTGTTCCGTGTAAGACTTCTTTAGTACGTTGGTTCTTAACTGAGAACAGGAAAATGAACGAACAAAATATCCATTTAAAGTTTTGTTTTAAGCTTGGCAAGACATCAAAAGAAACTTATGTGATGCTGGTACGTGTTTATGAAGTTCAAGCACTGTCGATGAAGTGTGTGTACGAGTGGTTCACCCATTTTCGAGAAGGTTGGGAAAGTGTTTCTGACAACCCCTTTAGCGGAAGACTGGCGATCTCCGTCAGTGACGGAAACATTGAGAAAGTGAGGTGATTAATCACTAAAGATTGTCAATTAACTGTTTGCATGATAGCTGATGAACTGTAGATTAATCGTGAATCCGTGCAACAAATCGTTACCCAAAACTTAGGGATGAGAAAAACGTGTTGTCGATACTGACGATATTCCTAACAACCAACGAAACGTGACGAGGCTTTTGAACTCCATCCCAAATGAAGACTTCTTACAAAGTTTCTTGGACATGTATAGCAGATCTCAAGGGTGCATAGTTATGGGAGTCCTATTTCGAAGGACAGTAAGGTAACTTTCGTTAATATTTCATCTATGTTAATTTTACAAGACTATTCCCCGAACTTTATTGTCAAAGGTTGTACATATTTGACAATATTCTATTTATAATGAGAATCAAAGCTTTATTAGCAATTTTTTTTTCTTTTTTTGGTACTTTCTAAAATGGTTTTTCTAAAAATCAGTTGAATGAAGCAGATCTGAAGAGATGTTTCAGCATTGATATATTTTTAAATCATCTTTCAATGTTAAACAAATTTAACATTATTGGATGCGGTCGGAAATTCATATCGGAAATCAATATTTTGTGTTATTTTAAACTTTAGTATTTTATGCAAATTTCATAACATTTACAAATACTGTTTGCTGTGCAAACATATGGACATAAATTATTCCTTAAAATTTAAATCATAGAAATTAACATATTGTAAAAATTTTGAAATATCAAATGAAACCACACATTAAATGAAACCATACTAATTTTCAGTTTAACGTTCAAAAGCACCTTAAAGTTATGTCAGACTCTAAATATTTTTTAACTAAACACTTTTATTTCGTTGCATCATTTAGGATATATTTTAGTACCTTTCTATCTGAAATAGTCTAGGTCTAAATCATGTAAGACCAATTTTAATCATGTAAGCAGTCTTCTCTGTCAAGTCTTCGATAGTAATTTTATTATCATATAAGCGGAAATCTAAGAAGCTTATTTTTAAAATTTTGCTTCATTTTACTCTTATGGAAATTCTGCATATGAAAAATGAGAATCGTCAAGGGCTTAAACCAGAACTTTTCTCCAAAACTTACCATTTAATGTCTGCTCCTATTAAAAGAAGGACTTTTAAAGCGATCCTTTCATGTAATCTGCAATCCTCCACTGCAATTGCCACAATCAATCCACCAATGAACATCATGAAACTTTCCTGTCAATAAACAGAGAAGAATTGAGTGACAATAAGATGAATTGGTCACTTTATTTTTGGAACATCAATTCAATGGTGTACACAGTCTTCTTTCATGGGAGGGGGTTACATTTTTCATAATAATAATAATAATAATAATAATAAAAACGTAGACGAAAGTATAGAGACATAATTTTTATCACAAAAACTAGTTGATCTATGGGAAGGGAAGTCTCAAACTCCACCCTTGTGTACGCCACATCACCATTTATTGCAGAGGTAAAAATAATTTACACTGAGCCAGGGATGTAACTACTGCCGTATCAGTGGTATCAATAATACGGGAACCCAAGACTTTATTGGCCCCAAAATGTGCAAACAAACAAATTTCAAAATGTAAGAGGCCCCAAAAAAGGACCCCCATGGAATTTTGATACATGGCCCACTCAGGATTATCTACGCCAGTACACTGAGCAACATCTTTGAATTGATTTGGAGAATGCAACTTGGTTTTGCAATTCTTGCTGTTAAGTTATTTTTGTAATAATAAAACCAAGCAAAACGAAAGGCTAATACAAGTTAAATAGATATAATATTATGTTCATGCAGGCTGAACAAGAAAAAAAAGTTTTTAGAAAATCATTAAAATACCTAATAATAGTTGGAACACACAATGACTTCGATCTGTTATAACTGGACATTGAAAAAGGGTGTGTTTGCTACGAATAGTTATATACACAACTGGAAATTACTAATTAAGTTTGATTAATAACATAATTTTTAAATAATATATAATTTTTCCTAGATAATGTTGCCTCCATATTCTAATGTTAGATAAAATTACTTATTATTATTATTTTTTAATTCATATATAATCCTAGTGTCCCTAAAGTAATGGTAGTATGTAAACACTCTTTTTAATTTTATATCTATTCTTTTCATACTTTTGCTAAGTGCTAATATTCAGCCATTCCCATGCTTTGAATTTGCATTGGGGTCCAGAATCTGGCAATAATTTGCTTATTGTACTCAGATTTAGCGCGGGCTCTGCAATTTTGAATGCAATTTTTAGGTAGGTTACCTTTTTCTTGTAATGGATTTAGATATTCTATCCATTATTTTCAATAGATTTTTGCTCAGTATTGTTAACATAAAGGGTGAAGGTTGGCTGGACAAAAAAATGTTCAACCCCACTTTTATATAAATTATTTTATATATAAGCTGTCCTAAGTCATCAATGTTTATAATACTGTAGTATCCATATTTTTATATTTTAAACTCCATTGTGTTTTTAATTTCTCATATATCTTTCCTAAAATCTTATGTCTGGTTATCTTGCAATTTCAATTTTTTTTCAGTTTTGATTATTGAATATTCATCTCTCTTTAGTAGAGAGTTTTGACCCCTCTCTCTATATATATGTGTGTGTACACACACAATATAAATTCCGTAATATATGATGCGAATCTATTATGGATAAATAGAATTTTTTATATTGGAATGTGTAATTTTTAAATGCTTTTGGAACCCCTATTCACGTTAATTATTAATATCACTTTAAATGATAATAATATTCATCATTTTCCACAGAACTTTGTGTTTAATATTAAGGGGATAGATATACAATAATACTTACTTTCATATAATTCATGCAGATATCTGCTGAGCTGACTACGCCCATTATTGGAAATAAGACTACGGGAAGTAAAGCAGTAGCCGCAATTGGAACAGGCTCCAATAGCCAATAGGCCGCCACTATTATCATAATATATGTGCATCTTGATTCCTAAAACGAAATTATTGTAAATCTTTTGAATGCTCGAAATAGTTTCTTTACTGAGATAAGCACAATTATGAAACCTTTCATTAAAGGAAAAGTTGGACTTATCCAATTATTTTTCATTAATTTATTCATTTTTAGTTAAATGGATTGAAATTTTTATAATTATATAACAATTCAATCTCATTTCTTAAAAACTAGATTTAAAAAATATTTAAACAGGGAATGATTTCAAGCTAATTTACAAGCTCTTATTTGTACTTCTCTTTCTCTTCAGTGCATTATAAAGTTTTTCATAAAAAACATCAATTATTTTTCAATAAAGATACTCAGTAAATGCTTAATGTTAATGTTTAAATAATGTTATTGTTTCCATTTTCTTATATTCAAACCAAACATGGGTTTCATCGAATTCAAGTTTGGAGATTGAGCTGCTCATTCTATTTACTCCGAACGGTGATCTTCAAGATTTCCCTCAATAAGCAGCATAGCTCGTTTATTATTAATGATCAGAATGAATTCATTACCAGAAGTAGTGGCATGTAGGTGGAATATCGATCAAGGATCTCGTTCTAATATCTCACACATTCAGTTTCTCAAACACATGCAGGTCAACTTGTGACGGATCTATGCACTACCTTCGAACTAATCCTCTTGGGAAATCTTTCGGCTATCAATTCGCTTTGTTCACACCCAGCCCTTCGGAAGAAGAGAATCGTGAAATGCAAATTAACTTACTATAAATAGGCGAGGTTTTCTAGCTTTAGAGAGAGAATTAGAGATATTAAAGGTATTTTATTTGAATTAAAGAGCTTTGATTATTAATAGAAGGAAACCTTGACGTGACGATTGTTCACTAAGATTGAATTAAGATTAGATTAAACATCTGATAATAAGTTAGATCCTGAATTAAAAGAAGGATCCAGTTTGTTAGTCGACTTATAGTTTATGTGTTTCTGTCGTTGTTCCACTTTCCCGATTTTTATTGAGACATTCTCTTAATATTATTAATTGAAATTGTGTCTTTTCTTAGGGCTAGAATAAATAGATTAGATTTTAATCATTTCGAGTGATTCTTCCCTTCCCTCCACACACACATCTAGGTACTCGCGAGAGAGGCGCTCCACGTTGGGCGCCATTGTATTCTTCCATCACTTCTTTCTTGTTGGATTGGTTGCATCTGGTGCGTTAATCCCCTCACACAAGTCATGTGGCACCTTAAATCATTCTCCATTGTGAACCTGGACTCATCTATGAAGAACACGAAAGCCCGTTACTGCCTGGTCCAGTAATGTGTTCCCTTGCCCAATATAAATAAGTATATCTCTGGGGTAAGTTCAAGGGGACAGACACAACTGGACATCCTGGATTTTAAAAGGGTCTTTGCTCCGTAGCAGCAGAGATTCTCGTTCCTGATTCAACAAAATGATTTGGAACGATTTGAGGCATAGTAATGCTTCTCTTCCTTCGAAAGAGCTAGTAAACAGTCTCCTACAGGTCTTGTAACTCTTGTTTAACCCTGAACCTTCTAAACTCATAATCTTTGCGTTTAAATTCATCTCATAATCGTGGAATATCACTCGGAACCATATTGTGACGTCTAACAGCATCAGCTTCGGACAATCCCATCTCCATGTGCCCAGATCCCTTGTAACTTTAACCAATCGGGTAAAAGACTTCTAGACATTATTAGATTCTCCTGGATATTGTCGACGAAATTACCAAGAATCTACAATCAAGATATGATACAATCAGGATATTGAAGATCTACAATCAAGATATCATACATACACACGAAGTTTAAAAATTGGATTTTTGCAAATTTTTTTTTGCCCAATTCTTCTTAAAGTTTATTAGTGACATTCATATAAACTACGAATTCTATCATTACTGCCACTTTTTAAAGGTAAGCTTCGTAAAACAAGTTGTGTCTTAACTTTCATAGGACAGTGTATTTTTGACGCATAACATGTTTCACATACATAAAAACATGCAAAAATTATTATTAATATTTTTAAAAAATCTAGTAGAGAGAGAGAACGTAACTTACAAAATATTGAATCACTATTTTATTCGACAGATATCAACATTATGGCACTAAATACCTTTATTCTAAAGGCAACGTTTTATATCAGTTTATATTATATTGACAACATAATTTCCCAACAATTTCAATTGAATTTGTATATAAACATTAACATTATTATCGAAGGCTTGAACATCCCAGTATCACATTTCTGCGGTGTTCAAGAAAGATAGTAAGAAAAAAAAAGTTTTTGTAATATATTGTAAAACATTTTTAATGAACACTTGAGTTTCTTTTTTTCTTTTTCAAAAACTTAAATTTAACTTTAAAGCTTTTCATTCCCTTTAAATTCTATTCTTAACAATGATTTTCAAATATAAAAAAGCCTTTTTCGAAAGAGAAAATACCTTATTATTAATGACAATATTATATATTGTTTCAATGCATATTTATTATTCAAGCTATTATATTTATAGGCTATCTCTCACATACTTTAAATTCACCATTTTTTTATATTTAAAAATGGAAATCGGATATTTTTAATATAAATCACATTATTTTCCTTTCAGATATAAATTAATTAATTTTTTTTGCTTATAATATTGAACGAATTTTATGACATACTACACAATAAAATAGAATGCTGAATTATTGAAAGAATGCCTGTAAAAGTCTCTGAATGGGATCTTAGATTAATGTGTTTTTCCTCGCTTCACGTTGTTCTAGAAGTTGCAGGCGACAAGATTCGGTTCAATATCGACAAGCAGGAAGTAATTAGAAATTAGTTTATGTACCGGAAGAATTGGCAATAAAATCATGTAGTTTCTAAAAATATGCAACAATGTTATTAATATTTAGGATAATAGAGTAAGCTGAAGTAGTTATTTATGGAACATTATCACTATTTTCGGGACATTAACTTTCATTACTATTTGCATCTGTTTTGTTCTTTTATATGTTGAAGTAATCACGTATTTTTTGTTGAAACAGTTTTTGTTGTTGTTTTTTCATTTATGCTTTAAGATGCGAAAAAATATATGAGAATGCGATGCTTATCATTTTGTTCCTTTTCTATCAAATCGTTAATGAAATGTTTAGATATATATATTGCTTAAAATGATACATTCTAACAAATTCAAATCATTTCAGAATTTTATAATATATTATGAAGTTTTATGTAAAATGATTACCAATTTTACATTAAGAAACTGTAAGAATAAAGAAATAATTTGATTAAAAAGACCTACATTACATTTACTGTTATAAACATATGTTAATTTTGTTTGCTGTGAAAAGAATTTAAAAAAATTTAAAGAAAATCATTTAACTTTCAAGCAAAATTCCTATCATAAAAATATAATTCATTTTAAGATTACTGTTTTCATACCCTTGATTTTGGCAAAGGCGTAAAATGAACAAAGATTTTATATTTAGTGTCACTTGAATTAAAATCTAGATAAAAAATAATTTTATTGCTGCAGTAAAAAATTATTTAAATGCAGTGTTTTGGCGAAAAAGGATGAAAAAGGACAGATTTTTAAAACATTCTTTTTCTATGGAAAATTTTTCTATAATAATAATATTGTGCCTGCATATAACTAAAGCTTCTGTACAGAGCCCGATAGAGGATTTCTAAAAAAATTCACATTATTATCAGAGTTAGTATCAACTGAAATAATAACCGGTGTTTTATCACAAAAATCACTCTACTCTTTGATATATTAAAATATGAATAAATCTACTTCTAAGTTATATATTTCAATAATTCTAGTTCAGGCCCCTTACATAAGTTTGAAAAAATATATTGACAAAATATTATTGTTAGAAAAGCATTTTCCACAAAAGGAGAATGTTTTAAAAATATATCTTTTTTCTTTCATTTTTTGTCAGAAAATTGCATTTAAACCATTTTTTTAATGTAATAATATTCTTAAAACATTTTTATATGTACATTCAAATTCAAGTGACTCTAAACAGAAAATTAATTATTCATTTATAGGCTTTTGTGAAATAGCGGCTTTGAATGTCGTCAGATACCTTAAGGTATCGGACTACGTTCGGAACCGTGATTTTGCAGAAGCCTACAAACAAATATATTTTTTTTAATATTTAGTATCACTTAGATTAGAATGCACGTATAAGATTGTTTTCAGAATATTATTACGATAGAATATTATTTAAATGCAATATTTTGGTGAAAAACGAACATAGAATCACTTATCTTCAGAACGTTCTCCTTTTCTGAAAAATGTTTCTATAATAGTAATGTCTCTCCTATCTATAGCCCAAGCATTTGTACAGAGCCTGAACTAGGATTTTTGAAGCATTTAATTAGGAGTGGATTTATCCATATTTTAATTCATCAGAGTGAAAAGATTTTAGCAAAAGCACACCGATTATTATTTGAATTGGTAGTATCTCTGAAAGTAAAGTAAATGTTTCAAAAATCCTAGTTCAGGCTCTCTGGAGGTGTCTTAACTATGTATAGGCAAAATATCATTATTACAGAAGCATTTTTCATAAAAGGAGAATGTTTTAAAAATAGATAATTCTATGTTCATTTTTTACCAAAACATTGCAATTAAATAAATTTTTAATATAGTAATATTCTGAAAACTATTTTCTACGTGTATTCTAATCTAAGTTACACAAAATAATAATAAAAAATTCATTTGTAGACGTTTGAAAGATCACGGTTCCGAACGTAGTCGGATACCTTAAACTAATTATGATAATTACGTTGAATGTGTCAGCAATTATGTTCGAATACTAGATATTTTAAAGGGAGAAAAATGTAGGAAGGTATTTTTCGCAAAAATTAAAAAGCCGGATATGTTTTGAAAAACCTTAATGGTTGGTAATAGAAACTGCACCATTTTTTTAATAACTCTTATCTAGAGCTAAATTTGTTTATGATGAGTCTATAAAGCCTTATGATATTATTCTATTTTCGAACATATTTACATATTTCTTATCGGTAAGGAGTTCTAAGAAGAAAAGTACTTGAAATGTTGTAATAGTTTTTACTAAAGATCTCTCTTCTGGTTATGGTTCATGAACTCAAGAAATCAGAGGAAATTGTTGTTGCAATTTTAGTAGAGGAAAACACTCGTGAAACACTGTTCTTCAATAGGATTTTGAACCTCCTGCAAAAAAAAAGGCTTCTTTGATTACGCTTTGTGTTTATAACATTTTTTGTTTCTTATCTAATTTTGATAAATAAGACATATCTTAAAACGCATGAGACAAATGATGTCATAAAATAATACCTATCTCTAAAGAGACCACCCACGATTTGTTTCAAAAAGTGATTTTTAATGAATATCCTGTACATTAAAAAGTATGCTAAATTGATGCAGTATGCTTGTTTTTTTATCGATGAAATAATTGCAATAAGGATAAGATTTGATATAAAATGTTCATTATTTTTTGTTGTAAATGGGAAAAAAATTTAGTACATAAATATTTTTAAATAGCTAAAATAGAGAGAAATAAAAAGATGAATGTGTATTTTTAAACGGATAATAAAAATACAAAAAAACAATTTTTATAATGTTATATTTTAAAGTGAATCAGAAAAAAATTTTTGTTCATAAAATTACTGCAAAATAATCAGGTCATTTCCATTTGATCATTTTCATTATAGGTGTTTTTGCCCTTTAGTCATAAAATGATGACTTTCCAAAAGTGCTTAAACATGTTGAATAATTCAAAAAATTTTTACATTAAGGTCTAAATAATTTTAAATTTCGTTTCTAGATTAAATTAAAAAAAACAAATTTTTGAAAAATTCTCTGGGATTTTGTTTTAACACAAATAAGTCACTTTCAATTTAATAAACATTATTACAATATAAACATCAATCACCAAACTTTTTCCATAATGATGTGATTTCAGCATAAATATTTTAAATTTTTTATGATTGACACATAAAAAAATATGTTCTTCATCAAATTCTTCATTCAAATTTTTGAAAAATTCTCTGGAATTTTGTTTTAACAAATAAGTCACTTTCAATTTAATAAACATTATTACAATATAAAAATCAATCAACAAACTTTTTCCATAATGATGTGATTTCAGCATAAATATTTTAAATTTTTTATGATTGACACATAAAAAACATATGTTTTTCATCAAATATTCTAAAACTGTTCGGTTTTCTTAACTGAAGAGCTCTGAGTTACAAAAATTCAAGAACGATCATTTTAACGATTTTTATACACACTCTATCGCAGTGTCCCGCAACCTTTTTATCGCTGCGGACTGGTCAACGTTTGATAATTTTACCGCGGCCCGCTGAGGGTGGGACACGTTGATTGTTTATATTTTAGATCGTTTTGATTTAAGAATTTTAATTTTTTTTTACATTTAAATATGCTTTCAGAATAAAATATAGTTACACCAAAAATGAATAAAAGTGATTTAACGTGAAATATAAAGTGATTTCCGTGGAAAGTTGCGCAAATCCGAGAGAAAGGCACCACTTAAAATAAAATGGCAATAGTTTAATGTTCTTTAGGCGGCCCGGCATTATTTAACAGCATTCCATCGTTAAGAATACAAAGACTGGAAATCTTACGTCACCTTCTGTTTACTGATGAAAAGCGTTTGAGCAATGATTCTTAACGCCAGTTTATATGGATGGAGGTAGAAAGACGATTGCATCCCTCTACCACCTGGGAAGAAGACCATGAGGGGTGGTCATGGGAAGCACTTGAGTGCGACGGTATTATGTTAAATGGACGAACGGAGCTCTATATTTTCGAAAGCGGCTCACTTAGAGTAGATCATTACTGTGATGAAATTATTCTCCCACACATGTATCTGTTCCGAGTTGTAAATGGTCTGAATTTTATTTATACGGACTACAATGCACGTCCACATAGGACCTCTGATTTTGAGAAGCTATTACAAAGTGTGAATTCCTGAAGAATGGATTGGCCAGCGTGCTCCCCTTGATTTGAATTTCATCGAACATGTGCAGGGGGTTTCGGTGCATGTGAGAGGTGTTGGCAACAAGATCATATCCTCTCGAGAACACCAGACAGCTTTAACAGATGCTCTTTGAAGAAAGATAACTATTACTTTAAGAACTGCATGATAATTTTGTATTGAGTATGAACAGATGGTTTTACGCAACCATTGCAGTGGGGGAGGTCATACTTTCATTCTGTAAATAAATTCTTTTTTTTTTTTGCTTTTTCCCAGAATGTATGCACATAATTCTCTTTTTGGCTAACATGCCTTCATCAACCTTTAAGTGCTACATTATGCCTCTTTAGTGTGCATTTCATGTCACCCAGCTGATTTTTTTTTCGGAATTGCAGCAAAATCTGAAAAATTGCTTAAGTTTTGCTCACTAGTGTACATATAACATATTTTGATAACTAAACATATTTTGATTTTAAATCATGTGATCCTGTTTGGTTTTAAACCATATAAAAAAATGTTGAAAAAGGCTACCATAAGTGATTTATCTTAAAAGCAAAAGATATATAATTTTAAAATTGTATCTTTACGTGTACCTTTAACTTGTCTAATGAAGATTTATACATAAATATAAAAAACTTAAAAAAGATATTTTTTCTTTATGTTGAAATCAGCTTACATACCCGCTCACATATATAGAGATGAGAGTCGGATATTATGGAATAGTCGGGTAATATGGAATGCCGATGCTTTGGCTCTGTTTGTAGCTGTTAATGCGAGGGTAAATATTGAAGAAAGACTCTTATGATGCATTGCAGTGAGATCATTTATTGTTGCCATAACACTCGCTACAGAACAAAGTGTGTTTCGCGATTTTCAAAAGTTTTTGCGGGCAAGTTTTCAAACATTTTAACGTATTAGTACACATGTGGCTTGAACATTAAAGTTAAGCATAATGTACACTATAATAATTGTAGTTTGCAATGTTTTTTCCTTCTGTTTTAAGGTTCATTTTCTAAGATTGGGTGTGGGGTATTCCGTAATACCCGAAGTAATTGTATAATATTCCATATAATCCTACAAAATATACTGAATAAAAAAGTTAAAAATGAGTTTTCAATATAATATTAATGGCTAAACAATAGAGTTTTTAATTATATAAATAGTAATATACCATTATTTAAAACTAAGGAACATTTTTTAAAAAGTTGAATGCATTGGAATGGAAACAAAACCTAATTCTTCTGTTATTTGAAAATAGTTCCATAGTCTAGATAAGGACATAGCAATAGGCTTTAAAGCAACTGGTATTTAGCTTGTCAATAGGATTGTTTTTAACAGTGAAAATTTTATTGCTTCTACACTCACTGCTCCTAAGTCTCAGGCCATGGGACCACCAAATGGCCCAGTTCCGTATTCCTCTACAAGTTCTAGTTCACCTCAGCCCCTGTTCTTCCAAGAATCCTGATATAGTAATCCCTGATACACACACATCTAAGTCAATAAAATTTGTCCTTCCTGTGGAGATATCACCGCCACCTTTAAAAAAGCAGAATATAAAAACATGATTCTGAATTGTATTTTAAAACTATATTAAACTCTCTCAAACTCAACTAACAAAAAAAGAGATTTTATGTATTTTTTACGCAGTTATGGGGGAATTTCGATTTCATTTCATAAGTAATCTCAAACCCCTTGTTTGTATTTTTCTGTCATAAAAACAAAGCCGACATGTGCTTCGGTAACTTGATTTTATCTTTTGACAAATCCTCACTTATATTTTTATTTCGCATATTAATTTACCAAGTGTAGGATGATAGCAAAAAATTTCCACTGAATTTCAGACTGAAATAAGTATTACTTGCTTAAAGTTAGTTCAGACTTGCTTGTGCAGTTTTCTTTCAAATTTATTCAAATACTTTTATATAAATTATACTTAAAAAAAAACTGAACAAAAACTGAATTTATCAAAACACCGGTAGCATTTAAGAAACACTCTAACAATCTCTGTATCAATTCATAAGTTTATCCTTTACAATCTCATATACTTATCAATATATATAGTCTAAATTTTCAACAAATGAGAGATGAACATTTATTAATCAAAACCGAAAAAGACTGAGATTGCAAGAAAACCATACATAGAAGGATATGTGAGAAATTAAAATTTAAAAAAATGGATGCTGCAGTATTATAAACATTGCTGACTTAGAACAGCTTATATATAAAATAATTTATATAAAAGTGGGGTCGAACATGTTTTATGGCCAGCCAACCTACCCCCCTTTATATTAATAATACTCAGCAAAAACCTATTGAAAATAATGGTTAGAATGTCTAAATCCTTTACAAGATAAAGGTAATTTACCTAAAAATTGCACTAATAAATGCAGAGCCCGTGCTAAATCTGAGTACAATAAATAAGCTATTGCCAGATTATAGACCCAAATGCAAATTCAAAACATGGGAATGGTATTTACATATACATACATATATATATATATATATTGTTACTGTTGCGAAAAATCTTTAAGAAAGCCAATTTATCTCGTCTTGAAAGAGATCCTCAAGAAAAAGAACCATTGAACGATTTGTGCTTAGTGGCATAGGGACGAGCGAAATTATATTTTTAAATGTAACATTTTCACAACAAATTAAACAAGTTGTTGATCCATGTTTGCTTTTCCTTACGAAATAGTCAAGATCCCAATCGTTTTGAAACAATATATATTCTTTAGATATCTTTCGCGTTTGGAAGATGAGGGTTAGTTAAAAATTAGTTTCACCCATGAAATGGTCACTACTCCACTGTTATTTGTAATCTCTAACCGTTACAATTACAAAAAGAAAATAAGTTACCCAGCAATTCATAGCAACGCGACATTGATAGCAAAATTGATACATTTGATTGCTTGATTGATTATCGCTAAATTTTTAATGCATTGTTTTTAAATAATTGGGATTGTCAGTGCAACGGGCCATGACTGGGCCACTCAGAAAGGACCGGTGGGCCACATACAGCCCACGGGCTGCATGTTGAGTATCGCTGTTCTAGACCTAAACCTGCTAGAGATGACTCCAGTATTAGCAACAGTGAATCATTCCATTCTGATGTATCATTTGTGATAGATTTCATGACATCAACTAAAGAACCAGAAAAAAAAGACGCTTCTGTAACGGAAAAGTCTAAAATCTACGAGAGGAAATTTGGATTCAATGCTTCAACTGTTTTTTGTGGGCTCACCTTGATTGTACTGGAGCAATGAAAGATTATATTTGTGAATATTGTAAATAGACTCAAAACAAAAAAGAACAAGTATTTTTACAAATATGGCTTTTATAGCCAAAAATAGCTCGTCTTATAACGTTTATAGTTAGTTTTTTAATAGCTTAACCCTTCATCTACCGCATTATTATTTACTGCAGTTTTTTTCATGCAATAATTTTTTTTTTGGATCACTACATTGAAAATTAAGGGATATACATAAACAAAATACTCAACTTTGGAAAATTTAATCCGTTAGAGCTAATTAATTAATTGAAGATATACAACTGTAAAATTAATTATATACACTGTTCACTTAAAATAAATAGTCAAAACGTTTTCTATGGTCTCCATTAACATATAAAACAAAACAAAAATTAGACACTTAAATTTCGACATTAACTATTTTTTCGGGACAAAAATGATAATTTTTGCAATTTGCTGAAAGCGCAATTTCTGCTATAAAACTATTCGCCTTCCTCTCTAAAATACTCGTCATAGAGCCCGGGCTGCTATATATCTTGGCAGAGTAGATTTCAAAGAATATTCTTGCTGAATATCGTCAGAATATTCCTAAAATTGGTTATTCCATGTAATTTTAAAGTGAATGGTACTTATAAGTTCCGTCGGTAGATAAAGGGTTAAA
>BMAV01010289.1:88421-126690 GCA_019973955.1 Trichonephila inaurata madagascariensis
TAAAAACTTAAGAGTTTCTCCATAAAAATAATACTGAACTAAATTTTCAAGAACAGTGAAAAGGAAACGCTTTCTAAATATTAGAAAATTATACAGCTCTTTAAATTAGGCTATTTTTATAGTTACCACAAAAATTCCTATATAAAAAAATTAATTCAGTGCCCCAAACTTTGCTAATCTCTAAAAGAACAATTGAATATATTTCAGCCCATATATACTGCGCAAACCGACTTTTTAGAATGTAAAAGTTATATTTATGCTTGAAGTAAAAACAGCAGTAACGAAGTACGACATTGTTGCGTTTCAGTTATGCGGTAAACACGTGACTACAATTATCACGTGAACGTGATGTCATAGGAATTTAGACCATTCAACACAGTAACCATTTCTATCACGGACTAAAAATCGTGAAGTGAACTTGCTTTTTAAAGGTACATTACCTGTAATATTAATTTGTGAAAGTTTTCAATGTCATTAAAAATAAATGTATGAAAATTATGTCTTTTTTCACATCACATGATCCAAGAAGCTTTTAAGTAGCGAATATTTTATACCTTATATTGTTTACTTCATAACTTACTCTTTTCACTGTATTTCTGAAAATGCTTATATGTTATGTATATTTTTCAGTTTAAAAACACACACACGGATGTCATCGGAGACGTGTTGGAGATCGAAATAAAAATAGGACTAGATTTCTACAAATCAAAATGAAGCTAACGCATAAATATTTAGAAAAAGATGGTAGTGGGTATGTAAATTTGTGTTTATTGTTTTATATAAAACTACGGCGAAATTTTACCACACCAGCATTGAAGCATACAGCTGTATCACATCATGTATTCAATTATAGATGTATTAAATCATAAAAATAAATGAGTCGGAAGAATTTTTAATGGGGAAATAAAAAATTTAAAAACTCACGTATTTTTTATTTAAGATGCCTCATCATTGGAAGAATAAAATTATCTTTGTGTACATGCAATATAAAAAATCGCAAAAATTGTGACATTTCATAATAAATGTTTCAATAATTTTCTTTTTTCTACAGTTAATTATGCTGTAATTTTTGAATGCGATTGAGGTGTTTTATTTCTCTGTAGTATCAACAATTTTATCTTTATATCAATTTTTTTTTTGTAGTTGATTTATTTTTAAAATTCGCAGTTCTGTATACAGATGAATTTATTTTGTTAATCAGATTTAAACTATGCCATAAAATTACGAAAAGAAAAGTAATCGTAATTTTATTTGTTTATGATGTTAGAAAGACATATTAAACTTTATTACATATAAAGCTGGATTAATTGTGCTTTTGTAAGCTACTTGTTAAAAAAATTATTTATGAAAAAAAATAAAAGTATTGTATGATATTTTGCCTTTTTAATCTTAGCATAAATGAGGTGGTTAAAATTGTGAATTTCTGTAGGATGTTTCTCTAATGTTGTGGCATAGTACACAAGGGGAGGGTTTGGGAGTTCAACTGCCCTCCCCCATAGACCAACAAATTTTTAATTGTCACCACCAAGATTACCTCTTCGCACTTATGTATACATACTTTTTAGAATGTAACCCTATCCCCGTAAGAATTATCTATGTTTTCAATTACTCTAATGAATTGTTTTTCTTTATACAGCAGTTTTTATAAAATTAGTTTAACCTAAATTGTTGATACTTTAAACTCGCACCTGTGCATATACATGTATACAAACTTTTCATAGAGTTAAATATCTATTATGTTAAGTAATTTAATCATATTACATTTTTGTGTCTCAGCTTGTGTCTTGTACATTATTTAAAAGAAGAATCTAAAATGAATTATCAGACTATGAATATTTTGCATATTTTTGCATCATATGAAAAAAATTGTTAATGCTAAGGGTGTGATATGTTTATAGATGAACATATTGTCACTAGATTATAAACATTATCATGTTCCCAAGTTACAAAATATTATTAGATAACTAGAGTAAATGACATTAGTAAAAAATAATTCTGACATCTAATACAGTCTTGATGTTATAAATAATAAGTCAGAGATAAATTGCTTAAAAATGTTTGTGGGACAATGTAGATAATGAGCATTATATTAAATATTCAATATTAACATATGTATCTTACTATTGTATGAAGTTTTGTTGAGATTTATTAACATGTAAATGATATTTATAAATCACATCTAAATGAAAAATAATTAAAATGAAGTCACTTTTAAATTTGAAATTTTAATTAAAGGTATTTTTTTTATCTTAAACATATGTACCATATTTACTTGAATCTAAGCCACACTCTAAATTCTCAACAAATCTTTGTGGAAAATGAAAAATAGTTTAGAACCTGTAATTGCTCTAATTGCCCTCATCTAACACATTTTTTTAAATTCAATTCTAAGCTGCAACTGAATTTCAGTAGCTTTAATATTGGAAAAAAAGTGCGGCTTAGATTCGAGTAAATACAGTTTATAGCAGAATTGTATTTTTATTAAACAATTAAAAGTAATGGTTTACGTAGAATTGCATGTAAAATTTATTTTATGAATTACAGTTTATGGTTATTGCATTTATGTGATAATTTATTCTCTTATTTGTTGATAGGTCTGTGACCCTAATTCCAGAAGACCCTGAAGATATGTGGCATGCCTATAATCTTGTAGCTAAAGGAGATACATTGAAAAGCACTACCATTAGGTATAGTAGATAGTATCATTAGGCCTTTAATATTAATGTGCTTCTTATTTAATAATGATTCTGATTAATTAAAATTTTTAATGGTATTCTGAGCAATTTGAAGAAAAGTAATCTAAAACTTAATAATTATTGACCTTTTTCCAAAAAAAAAAATTATGTACTACATGCATATAAAATTCTCCTTTGTTGAATTTAAGTTCAGTTTGAATCTGAATTTATTGTGTATCATTAAAAATAGATACAATATACAATGTAAAATATATTATTTTTCTAGATTTTTGTGGGGAAAAGAAAAAAATTTTTGAAATCGTATAATTTTTTTTTTTAATGTATTTTTAAAATATGTAATAAGTATCAAAATAATTGATGTGAGTTCTTAAGTCTAGAGTGTGTTGTCTAACTTAAAAGAAAAAAATTGAAAATGTTGAATTTTTTTTTAAATACTATTTTATATTATAAGTACCTTTATGAATCAAACACTGATGAAATAAATTATACAATACTACATGCATTCAAAAGGTCTATTATGATGGATTGGTCCTCTGTATCAGTGATCCCACAAACCTTTTTATTGCTGCAGACTAGTCAACGTTTGGTAATTTTACCACGGCCCCACTGAGAAGAAATGTTAATTGTTTATTTTAGACTGTTTTTATTTAATAACTTTTAATTTTATTTTATTTAAACATACCTTCAGAATAAAACACAGTTGCACTAAACTAAGAATATAAAGCAGTAGTGTACACAGGAATTTTTCAAGGGGGGGGGGGGGGCCGGGGTTGAAAGTTCACCATTCTTGTTTCATGCTCCTTTTGATTTTGTCGATTTTCAGGAACAAAACACAGCAAAAAACTAATTATTGAATAAATAATTAGTATTGATTAATCATTAATAACAAATACTTAATTAAATTTTACATACTATATACTTAGAATTATAATCAATCGGAAAAAAATCATGGGCTTTGGGGGGCTCCAGACCCCCAAGACCCACCTCGTTGTGTGCGCCATTGATATAAAGTGATTTAACATAGAATATATAGTGATTTCCATAAAAAGTCACTCATACCAGAGAGAAATACACCACAGTACATAAAATAGAAATATATAATGTTCTTTGTGTGGCCTGGTACTATTTGATCCTAAGACCAATACTGGTCTGGTAATTAGGGACCACTGCTCTATATGTAACCAGTGAATCTAAGTCATGGGTGGCCAACCTGCGTCACCCCGCAGTAACAGTGGCACATGAAGACTTATTGAAGAATTTTAAAAAAAATTTAAAAGTAGCAATAAGTTTCTTTTTACAACTTTTTTGAAATGTGGTTGTTTCAGACAAAAAAAAACTCACAATTTATTTTAAATATACTTATGTGAATTGCAACAGAAAATTATCATGTAGAGAATATTCTTCTTTGTTGTGTGCGCTGGATTTCCAAACGAAGTGCACTTGCGAGATTTTGGAATTTTAGGGAGTGTGTTTTGAAATATCTGGAAGAAAACAATGAAAAAAAACCTTTATGAATCAATGTGCCATTTTTTTTTAAAGAAATGTTTAATGAGGTATAGATGTGCCATCACAAATAATTTTGACTTGTGAATATTGGGAAAATATTAAAACTAAGTACTAACAACTCAAAACTCTATTTAAAAAAAATACATTTTGTACCTTATAGTAGTAAATATTTTAATTATACATGTAATTCAAATTAAAGTAACATTAGTGTGATTTCTGTTGCTGTTGATTAGATGAAAAATAACTTATATTAGAATTGTAAGATGTTACTTTTAGCAAAATGCATGCCTAATTGGAGTCATCTGTCACTCTAAGCAAGTTTTTAATGCTATCATCTCTGAAAATAATGACTCGCAGGCCAGGGTAGATGTAAATATGGTTAAAATAGATGACCCAGCTTCTTCAAACAGTTAAATATGTCTGGAATCAAATTCCATGTTTTCGAAATTTCATTATTAGCATTTTTAATTATATTGCTTGTTAATCTTTCTGTTTCAATAAATTCCAACTTTTTCCTTTTTCAACAAATTTTTGAATCCATATTAAACTAGACTGGAAATTAATCAGTTGCATTTCAGAATTTTCAATTTCCAACCAATCGAATTGGGACAAGTTCAGTTTATTAAATTAAATCACATCAGGGTACATAAAAAAAAACCTTGAACGTTTCTGTTAATTCTTTGAACTGAGAAAATCTTGCTGAAAACTGCGACCCATTACTCGCGTTTGTTCACAATACTTCATACTGAACTTTGTTGTTTTGAATTAAAATGCAAACTGTTTTGATAGGTGGCGCGCCCAAAATATTGCGTTGCATGCCAGTTGTTTGCCATCCCTAGTCTAGGGAGTGCTTGCTGCTCAAGAATGAAAATTGGCCTTTGGATTTGACTTTTCTCACCAATATTTTGGGGCACTTAAATAATTTAAATTTAATATTACAGGGAAAAGATTGTATTTTTTCTTAGATTTGCCTAAGAATATGCTATTTATGTAATAATCTCATAATATAAGCCTATATTTTTATTCGAAAGGTTGAAAGTGGCACACATAATTTTTTTTATCCACAGATAGGGGCACTCAACCCCCCCAAAAAAAGATTCAATGATCATCGGGCACATGATCTCTGCTGAGGTTTTCATCCCCTATCTTTGAGGTTATGTTGAGCTTTATTGATAGAGCTGGCCATGATTGAGTGGGTAATTAAATTAAAATAATATTTGAAAGTTTAAAAATTTGAAGTTAAAAATTAAAATTGCGACCGTATGAGAATTAAAAATAAAATTGCTGGAGCTGTGTGTGCTGTCTGTGTTGGATAATAAAGAGAATGTGTGGAGAATAAAAATTTAAAGCTTAGAAACTTGACCCAAAAAGGTTGGCCACCCCTGATCTAAGTTAACATCCGATATGGTGCATAAAACTGCACTACTAAGTCCCAACACTTGTATTATTTTCATTGATGCAGAGTATTAAAATTTTTTATGAGAAAAAAAGTATTTCTATATCTTCAACCTCCTTAAATTTTATCTGTTTTACAAAATAATAATAATAATAATAATCTTTTAAGTGATATTTTTTTCCCTACCTTTTTTCAGGCATAAAATAAATCCTGTTCTATGTATAATGCTGAGCAAAAGTTATGTATTTCATTTTTGGATATTCTTTTAGGAAAGTTACTACTGAATCTGCTACTGGGAGTACTGCAAGCAGCAGAGTACGTACGACATTAACAGTTCGAGTGGAAGACGTAGATTTTGATACTCAAGCATGTATGTTAAGGGTAAAAGGAAGAAATATTCAGGAAAATCAGTTTGTTAAGGTATAAAGCAAAATGATTTTTGTTTTGTTAAGCTTATTATTTATAATTATAAATAAAAATTTACCTAAATAAGTTTTTAATCTTTTCTTAATAGTTGGGAGCATATCACACAATGAATTTAGAGCTTAATCGGAAATTTACTCTCGCAAAAGCATGCTGGGATACTATAGCTCTTGAAAGAATAGGTAAGGCAAAACTCAGTGTAATATTTGAATTATTTTTTCAAAAAATTTAAGTTAGGCATGAATCAAAAGATAAATTTTATGTTTTATCTTTAAGTCAAAAATTGTTTAAAAGATTTTAAAGAACATTTTGTGTATCATATAGGACATTTGCGTCTGGTACAGTATGTTTCTTGAGCTCACACACACAATGTCATAAATTCCAACTAACATGAAGGTGTTTTCTGCTTAAACCATCTATTTTAAAAGCAGAATATGATTTATTTGAAAATATTTTATGGTTTTAGTAGACAAAATTGTTCATTTATTTATGTTTATATGAAGGCTCTGTTTCAGATATTAAATTTTTTGAAAATAAAATAACAAACATTTAGAGTTTTAAAAATTTTAACTTGAATTTTATATATTTTTTTTATTTAAAAGTTTATGAACAATAGTATGGTACTATATTTTTACTCTTCATGTAATATCTTATGTTGCATTTTCTTGTGCTAAATAGTTCTTTAAAACATGTTGTACTTAATATTTTGTATCTTTCATAAAGACATGGCATGTGATCCAGCACAGCATGCAGATCTTGCTGCAATTGTAATGCAAGAAGGTCTTGCACATGTATGTTTGGTTACTTCTAGTATGACAATTGTTCGTGCCAAACTTGATGTCAATATTCCACGTAAAAGGAAAGGAATGTGTTCACAGCATGATAAGGTACAAGCAGTTTTGTTACATTATAAATAATTGTATTTTCTGAGGAAAAAACATGTCTTATGTTAATTGTTGCATAAAAGATGCATTTTATGCCTTTTCTAGCAATATTGCAACAATCTATATATCAATGTTTATCAATTTATAATTATTCAATCACTTTATCCACTTGTGGAAAGTTCTTAATTCCTGCCTAATTTTTTATTTTATTTTCTGTCAAACTATTGGTCTTAGTTTGTCATGTTCTTGTAAAGCTATTAAAACCTGACTGGTAATGTAACAAATTAGAGTACTTATGTTGTATACAATCGACCAATTTCGTTACTTCAAAAGATGTCACCAAATGCCGCAATATCCAGCCAACAGTGGAAAAACAGATCCTTCATGTGTTCTAACATGATAATTATAATTATGACAGCCTTTGGTTACATCAGAATATCCTGAAATATATATATATATTCACAGTTGATAATTTTAACTGGATTTCATTTCAAGGATAAAATTTACATTATTATCAGTGAAACAAAATCAGGCTTATTCATCAATTAATTTTAGAGATTTATGGTGTAATAAAAAAAGTAATGTTTTGTTATTGATATTTTCTCTTTTATTTGCTTATTCATTTTTCCTATTTTTATTTTTTGCTTCTATTCATTTTTGTCCCTAAATATCCATACATTATATGAATTTAATTTTATTCATACATTTAAATTGTTATGAAGTAATTGATAATGTTGTTAAATGTAATTGTGTATAAATTTAATTCAATCTAATTTTTTATGAATTATTAATATATTCTTTTTTCTAATTATTAAATTATTGATTTATTTAATGGGCATAATTCATGTGACATCATAGTCACATGATAGTGATAGCCACGTGATTTTAACCAATCAATTCAAAAACTCGTGATGTCATAGTCACCCGATAAAAACTATCTTGTGTTTCCATCTAATCAGTTCACGCGTTTCGGTGTTGCCAAGTTTTGCTCTTTACTGAAATTTTTTCTTAAAAAATACATATGTGTACAAAATGCATTTACTTAAAAGTATAAACATAAAATACGATTTTTTTTTTAGTTTTAAAAAATCTTTTTGAAGAAATTTTTTTTCCCCAACATTTAAACATCTTTACCCAAATATGAAATTAGAAATTTTATCAAAGTTTTACAAATAGAACAACAAGTACATTTAGTTTAGTAATATTTGTTTTGAATTCAATGGAGAACATGTGTTTATCTTTATCATGTGACGTCATGAATTGAGCCCATTATGTCTTTTTTTTATTTTTTAAAAGAATCATTCAGTATTTTTTTCATCTGGGATCATGTATCTATATGCTTAAGTTTGAATGCACCTACATAATTAAACATCTGTAAATGTTATCAATTTAAGTGCAAAAGGTGTAATATTTGTTTAAAAAAATTGATTTCAGCCAATCTTTTAAATTATATGTTATAAAAATTGAGAAAAAAAAAATGGTTTTAGAAAATGGACACCATGTTTCATGGAAGTTAAAATTTGTATTGGAAAAAGTTTTTGTATAAGAATATTTAAATTATTTTTAACCTAGAAGTATTTAATAAATATTGCATTAAGTTAAATTAATGGAACAGGTTAAAAAACTAAACTTTTTGTTAGTGTACTTATAATATGATTTTAAATGTAACTTTTTTAGGGCCTTGAACGATTTTTTGATGCAGTTTATCAGGCAGTGATCAGACATATTAACTTTGATGGTGAGATTTCATTTTTAAATATATTGTTATCTCTCTGTCTCCCTCTTTTTTAAAATCATTCTTTCAGAACATAATTTGTATATTTGAATGGTTTCTTTCCAGTTGTGAAATGTGTTCTGGTTGCCAGTCCTGGATTTGTAAAGGTATTTTCCTTTTGTTTTTGTTATATATATGTGTGTGTATGTTTTATATCTGTATTTCTGGTGTATTGCTCATGTCTGATGTTTTGTATGTTTTCTTCTTTTTCATACTATAGTAGACTGGTTTTAATATTCAAAATCTGCTGAAATAATAAAGATTTTAAATTTATTTAGCTAATATAATTTAATTTTTAATGTAATGAATATTTTTGTGTACTGTTATTTGATCTAATAGAAATAAAATTTATTTTAAAATTATTTTGTAATTTATATAATGCTAATATGTAACTGTAATGATAGTAATAATTTTTGTTCCTTAATTTTAGTTTATTGAAAAACTTTCTATATTTTCTTCTATGCATTTCCCCTTCTGCCTCTAATTTATATATAGAGGAAAAAAACATCATAGATCAGTGATCAAAGAGATTTTTTTTTGAAGTATAAATACAAAGCGTGAAAATTGTTGATTGTTTTTAAAAATTTTTATGATGATTTTTTAAAGTTTCAGTCATTTATTTTAAATTACTAGTTTTAAAAAATAATTCTTTTTTATGAATTTCTTTAAAACAAAAATAGAAAATTTATGAATAATTATATGACATATAAATAATTTTGTAATTGTTAGAGATTTAATTTAAATTTGTGTCATAATTGGTTTCATTTTAAAATTATTAAGATCATTGCCACTAACCCTCTTGTTGTAACAAAATGCAATATTAATCAACAATCATGTTTGATTTCATTGCAATTTACTATGCATAA
This sequence comes from Trichonephila inaurata madagascariensis, assembly GCA_019973955.1. NCBI lineage: Eukaryota > Metazoa > Arthropoda > Arachnida > Araneae > Nephilidae > Trichonephila > Trichonephila inaurata. The sequence goes on from BMAV01010289.1 coordinate 97,967, forward strand.
CTTAAGAAATCAAGTTTTTGTATTTTTCTCTTAAAATTTGTTTAATAATTATGTCCATTATCTGAATGTTTCTTTTTCTCTTTTTAAAGTATTGGGCATTATGCTTGCATTATTTCAGATCTTTCTTTTTCTTTTGTATATTGGTTGTTGGTTTGAAGTCCTTTTCCTATTTTAAGTTGATTAAAAAATTGAAACATATTTGCATATATAGCATATATATAATTTTATATTTTTGTAGTTTTTATGCTAAATTCATTTTTTTAGTTTTGTATTAATATAGGTCATTAATAATGATTCAGATTGAAAATCAAAGATAAAAAAATCTGAAGTGGAGTTATTCATTAAATAAATTATAGAAACTAATATTACATTATTTATGTGTTGGAAATATTCCATTTCTTAAATATAGTATTTTATAATATCTAGTTGTGTGGAGCTATTTTTGAGAAATTGCTAATTTTTGAGAAAGAGGGGAACCCCAAATGCACATTTTAAAAAGTATTTGTTAAGGAATATTTTATTTGTGTGCTATATGATGCACATTGAATTTGTTTCTATGTTTATGAATAAAATGAAATATTTCTCCTAGTATCACAAAGTGCCTAGAGAGAAGCATAGATTTTCTGTTTATGTATTCAATAATGAATTTTTTTTTAAAATAAAATTTTTGTTTATTATTTATTCGAGTGATTAATAAGAATATTTCAAAAAAGTTGAAAAAAAAAAATCTATGATTTAGATGTCATTTAATTAAAAAAAATTTGTGTATGATAAAAATGTGTTGGATTTTAAAAAAGTGCCGTGAAAATGCTACAGTAAAGTATTTGTAAATATGCATGTTTTCCTGAATTTTTTATCCCATTGTAGGACCAGTTCTTTGAATACATGATGCAAACGGCCCAAAAAACAGATAATAAAACTATTTTAGAAAGTAAAGGACTTTTTGTATTAGTGCATTCATCCTCAGGTTTTAAACACTCTTTAAAAGGTAAACAAAATATAAGTTCATATTTCAAATTTATGCATATTTTTTACTCAATATTCATTTGATTATTTTTATTTGATTATATTCATGTCTAGAATCATTCAAGTGTATGTATTTTATGTATTATGATTTAAGTTTAATTTTATATTTTATATTTAATTTTTAGTAGAGTATGGAAATCTCATAAAATGTATAAAACCATCTTAATGATAATCAATTACACTGTTTGGGAGAGATCCAAATTCAACAGTCTAATTATTTTTTAGTGACCAATCTAAATTTGGTATTTATTTTTAAAATTATAAATAGATACTTTTTAAAATTCATGTATCTAATTACATAATGATTGTAAATGTAAATTTGCTACTTAAGTGTAAAGTTGCTAATTGCTATTATTTTTTTTATATTTAAAAATAATCAAACATATATTTATAGAACTAAGAAACTAAAAATATTTAGTAATCAATAACTAACTCAAAATAATTTTCTAAGTTAAAGGTAAAAATATTTTGGAATTTTTTCCCTGTACTTATAAAAATGAGCATTAAACAAAAAATTTCATAAATCTTAAATTTTAGTTGATATTTTTATATACTTTTTAAAAGAATAAAATATAAGTTCTTATAGTTGAAAATTTCTTACAATCAGTGGTATATACAGTGTATTTTAAAATATCGCTCCCCCTCATAACAAGTTTATGTATCCCTTTGTATACATAAGAATTCTTTTACTTATAATATTTTGCAGTAGCTTTTTAAAAATTTTTTTCCATGTTTTTTGCACAATATTCATTTTGCAAAGTATTATAAAAAGTTTATATTTTTTCCCTGCAGAAGTACTAGCTGATCCAGGAATAGCCAATAAACTAGCAGATACAAAAGCTGCTGGAGAAGTAAAATGTCTAGAACAGTTTTACAATATGTTAATGACTGAACCTAATAAAGCTTTTTATGGTGTAAACCATGTATTTAAAGCCAATGAAGCTCAAGCAATCGATACATTGCTTATTAGTGACAAATTATTTAGGTAATGTTTCAAGTTACATATTGTAGAATTTATTTATACTGTTACACTTTCATAGTTAAATATTCATTTCTATTTCATTAAAATACTTATATATCAATGAACTCTTTGAAATAATTTAATAGAAATAAAAAAAAGTGTATACTTTTTCTGTCATAAATTAATATCTAGCTTTTTTTTTTCCACTTCACTGTGAACATATTGAAACTTTAAAAGTTATTTAAGTGTCAACAAGAATTTATTTGTTTGCAAGCTATTTTGGGAGATAAAATTACAATCAAGGACATGTTTTAAAATTGATGAAAAAAGTTTCTGTAAAAAAGATTGTTGTTAACTTACTTGGTACTATTTATATCTTTCAAATTGCTCTTGTATAAAGTATTCCGAATTTCCTTTAATGAGGCTTTTTTTTTAAGGAAAAATATCTTCAGATTGAATTATACATTTTATTTTGAAAAAAATAAAAATAAAGTATCACTCAAGTTGCACTTTTTATACTTTATCAGTAGTTCCATGTTTAAAAATTCTAATTTTTGTTGAAATATGTTTTCTGTTAAATGTATTTGCTTATATTCATGTGGGAATCCAACCGAATTCTTCCAAAAGGTCGGATTCTTCAGATAGCAGGGGTTTTATTGGCGTGGTGTCTAGGGGTTTTTAGGGTGTATTAGTTAATTTTGAAATAAAATAGACAACATAGTTTAAGAAAGAAACTGGTTGAAAACTAAATAATTTATTATGAATTATAGGGGAGTATTTACATGGGGAATCTTTCAAAAGAATAGGAAAGTTAGATCACATTACTTTAAGGAAGGCAATTGAGATTAAATGGAACTCATTCTGCTGTGCTATTAAGACTTACCGCCCGGCGCGGGCGAACGGCGCTGATGCGCGAAATACGACGTTTCCCTGACGGGTGTTATTGGGCCTCTGTCGAAAAAGGTTGATGTCGGCGTTTTAAAAGGGACGCTAGATGGCATTGATGTGGAATACTGTTTTGATTAGAATTGCCGACCTCTGGAAAGGGATATGATCTAACCTTTTACAAATGGGATATCCTACATTCCTTTGATTGGAAATTTGTTTCAAAAATCTCAATTTCTTTTCTTTTAGAGAGAAATTTATTAAAATGTCAAATTTCTCAGCAAACATTTTTTTAACTTTGTTGATATGTAATTATGTTAACTAATATGTATTATTTTAAACTACTTTTTAAAATTTTTTTTAGATGTAATGACGTTCCCAAAAGAAAAAGCTTTGTTGAATTGGTAGATAGTGTCAGAGAAAATGGTGGAGAAGTTAAATTGTTTTCCAGTTTACATCCATCTGGTGAACGTAAGAAATATTTTAAATTCTTATTTTAAATATTGTGATTTTATAAAAAAAATTCTGAAATTAATTTAAACATTATTGGAATAACCTGCTAATTAAATCTTTAAAAATTTAACTAGCATTTAATTTTTAAAATTTTTTGCTATTTAATATTTTTAATTCACTTGCCTTATGAGACTTTTATAGTTAATGTAAATTGTTATTTTTAAATAAGTAAAAACACATTTGACTTGTTGCACTTGGGATTCATTCATGTACACTTATGATATGGTATATTTTTTTAATGATAATTATCTTACTTTTGGTGTTCTATAATATGATATTCAGCTAATATTTAGAGAAGTAAGTGCTTGTAAAATTTTTGTACAGTATTCCAACAAATACTGTAGAACATTATAAAAAAAGTTATATATAGTGGTGTAAGAAAAGTATTTTCTTTCTCAATTTCTTTTCTAGATTTAAATAATCCATTTTAAGCTTGGGTTTAAAATCATTATGTAATTGATAAGAATTCTTTAAAATTTTGAAATTAATAAAGTTATTGAGCAATTAGTGCCATGTTGAATTTTGTTAATTGAATCATTGTGATTTGTTCCACAATAATTGTTTAAATTAACTATTTTGGCTTATGTTCTCCATGTGGTATGTCAAAACATTTTTATAATACTAATGTTATTAGTATATTTGGAAAGGTTTATAAAGTTATGCAATATTATTTTTCCAAGTAGATATTTTGTTACTGCATGCACGTTTTCAGTTTTTCATACAAATTAACTTTACATCTTCCATGATAATCTGGAAAAGAGTTTTAATAAACAGAAAAATGTCTTGCCTGGAGCTTTTTTTTTTTTTTTTTTGTCTGTAAAATTTGATTAAAATATGTATTTGAAGTGTTCTTTAAGAAATAAAAATTAATTTACTTGAAATCAAACTGAACTTAATCATCCCTATATTACCAAAATACTAATCCTGTTCTATATTTTATTTTTCTTTAGCCTTTGAATAAAAACTATTTAAGTCATTTTATTGCTATTAGCGCATAATTTAAGAACTCTTTATACATATTTGTGATTGCTAACCCTTTTGTGACAGGGTACCTTTGTTTATGGTGTTTCCTCAGGATTGAGCAAAAGAGAAAGGAGCTGTCCTATAGGATGCATAGCTTTTGCGTTGCTATCTAGTTGTAAAAAAAGAATCTTGTACAAAAAAAGTTATGATTTCTAGCATTGCAATTTTTTTTTTTTTTTTTATTATTTTAGATTATTACATAAGTTTTAGTTGACAACAAGCAAGAATATTCATCCTCTGATTAATATACATTTTGGCCAAAATAATCTTGAGAAGGTTTTCTGAAATAGGAAGGGAATTACGTGCAAAACCCATATAGGCTGCACACTGTAGTGAAAAAAGAATAAAAAAATAAGAATCATCAAGAACATGTGCTTATGTTTTATATCAGCTGATGCATTTAAGATGCATGCTTAAAGAGCATGCTCCATTTATTTACATTACTCACCCTCAAGTGAACCACTATCATTTGGAAACAAATATTAAAAAAAAAAAATATGGTCAATGTTTTCCAGTCTCAAAACATTCCATTATCACAGACATAAAACAGCATGTAATAGAAGGAAAAGTACTAATTGAATTTTCTATCTAAAAAGTCATGACAAGTTAGGCTGTGAGAGACATTTGTAGGGAATGCATATGACTTACCTGCTACAAAATGTTAAGTAATTAAAAGCTACAGTTAAAACATGTGATAAGTGAAGGAATTGATAAGATTTCAAATGAATAAGAAAAAAATTCATTCAAAGGCGAAACATTTTTTTTTGTTGCTAATACATTAATATATTGAAAGATATTAGTAAAATTATTTCACATAATAATATGTATTTTCCTTCTTTTTATATTGCATTTTAGAACTGGATCAACTATCTGGCCTTGCTGCAATTCTTAGGTTTCCTATGGAAGAACTTGATGAAGAAGAAAATGATTCCAGTGAAGAAGATTAAAAAGAAAGAGGCCAAAAACAGTGATAATTTTTTTTAAGGCATTATATTAATTTTTGGCAGCAATTAACTTTGCATTTACATTTATTTATTTAACTTGTACATTTTCTTAATTTATTTTGAATGAGTCAAGAATGCAAGGTATTAAATGACCACAGGAAAGTAAAGAAAATTTAGAATAATGTAAATCTGACTGTTTCAAAAGTTTTATTTATTTTCTTAAATTATATTTGCACTTTTATATAAATTTTCTGATGGACATTCTATAAAATATTTGTAGCATTATTTAAAGTTTGTAAATGTATATAAATATTCTTGTAAATACTGACAAATATTTAATGCTGTTATCCTGTTATCTACTGTATTTCTTGTTTATTTTCTGTTTCCAAATACACTTGATCTAAAATCACAATATGTATATAAAAATAATGAATTATGAAAATAATGCAGCTTTTTTTTCAATTTGTTTATGACACAAAGATATTTATGAATTAGTGTGTCACGTTTTTATTGGATGAATTTTTTTTGTTGAAAATGTAGATACAAGAATATTTGAAACAGTAATTTATAAATGATAGTTTTATTCATTTAATAGAGAAGTTCGTGTCTTATATTGAAAAAAGTTTTTTCTTTTAATTTAAATTATAGAATATCTGACATAATCTATAAATTATTTGATTTTTTTTAAGTTGATTTAATTTGTTCTGAATTTGAAAATGAATTGTAATATTTAATCATTGTTAAGCTTATATTGTTCTCATATTTTTGCTTCACATTTTAATTAATTTTTGCATGACTAAGGAAATAAATCAGAGTAGGCAGGCTAATATATGGTTCTTAAATTGGAATGTGTAAAAAAAAAATTGTGAAGACAATAGTTTTCCTTGGTTAACAAATTATAACTCTTTTTATATGGCTATGAAAACATTTGTTTACTGCTATAAATTTGTCAGCTACAAATTTTTAAAATTGTTGTAATTTTTTATTTTTAAATAAAAATTTGTTTTCTGTCCTTTTTTAACATATTTTGTAAATTACAAATATATGTTTGGTGAAAAATTTCAGAAGTATTTTATTAAAATAAATTATGAATTATGTGAAACAAACTGTCAAGGAATGGTTAATTTTCTAATATATATATATTACATAATTAAGATTTCTCACTTGTGCACATTTTTTATTGCTTATTAATTTTTAAGATTTTGTCATTGCACATAATGTTTAAATGACAGTGAAATCAATTTTTTAAATTTATTTTCTTGAAATGGATAACATTTAAAATTCTGGATAACTTCAGCTTCTATGAAATAATGGCATAACTGGTCATGAGAAAAATTTGAAGTGTTTGACTTCAGGAAAAATAAAACAAACCAAAAGCACCATGAAAAAAGTAATGTTATTGCTATTTAAACGTATGCAAGGTTGATAAATAAACGGTTAAAAAAATTAAAAATTTTATGACCTATCAATGGCTAGTAGTTTCATGTTTCCTTTTGAAATCTGTAATTGTAAACCCTTTCTTGGAAGTGATATATCAGTTCTAGATATCACATTTTGAGGTGCACAAACCTGACAGCCTTCCATGTCCATTACATGTTTGGTTAACAAAAGGACTTGTGACTTTATGTCCAATATTGATTTATCAACAGCACATGAGCATTCTAAAGATGTGCAAGTTGTATTGGGCTGAGTATTTTCTTGTTAAAAATTGGACCGTAGATGCCATGCTATAAAGGAAGATGTCATCCTGCCACAATGTTTAACTACAGCACCATCTAAATGAGTATCAATGTTTAGGATTAAATACAAACATCTTAAAAGCTGCTGTGAATATGACCTTGTACCTTGAGATGGTGAAAGATTGGTGGTCTCTAGGAAACTGTAGCATTATGTATGAGTAAAGATAAGCCATTACCACAATTGTTTCCTGTTTTATAGTATTCTAGTTGTTCAATAGAAATACAATATTTGAAGTTAACACCTATTGACCTTAAGAAGTTAAGTTTAATTTTTTTAATGCTTAATACAAAGAATTTTGCATTTCAAATTTCAAGATTATTTTTAGGATTTTTTTCTTTTTCTTTACAAGAGTGTATTTCCTCATTTTTAAGTTAATATACTAATATGTACTAATTTAGAAATGAATTTTGAATTATAGTTTAATTTTTGTGTACAGAATTTCATTCATAAATTTTATTTGAAAAAAAGTTAAGCATAATTTATTAAATATATATCTCGCAATCTCCTTAAATTGAATTTTTCCAATTCAGCATTAGCACAAAAATGAAATATTTTTATTCATTTTTTTAATTCTTATTAATGAATTCTATCATTGCAACTTTTTAAAAGAGAACAAATATACATGTATCAATAAACTAAATGTACAATTTAGTGTTTTTTAAACTGGATTGTTCTGAATCTGTATCAATTGATAGAATATACTTATTAGTTTTTAAAATGTAATCCTTATTAATGCATTCTTTCATTGTTATAGGTTATTAAAATGATGTTTAATGTGCAGGATAAAATATTTGCTTATTTTAAATATTAATCATAAATCAAAGACTCATAAAACTTTATCTTATCATAACTATTGAATATGACCTTATTCATTCTGTCTTCAGAATCTTTTTCATCTAAATTTTAAAAGTGATTTTTTAAATTTGTATTAATTTTATTTAAAAACTGGACTATTAAATATCTAATTGGTATGGAATTACAATTTGCCAATTTAATTACCTCAAATATCTGAAAAATCTTTAAATTCAATATCAAAATTAAAGAGAAAAACATTTTTCTCAACATTATAGAAATGATGAAATGGATAATTTCTTTTGACTTGAAAGAAAAACTTTTTGGGGACCTTTTTACTTTAAAAGTATTGAAATGATAATAATAATCTTGAGAACCTTTAAAATCCTGAAGTAAGTTAAATTAAACATATTAAATTTAAAAAAGAAATTTTCATTAACTGTTGTATGAGACTGTTTTTTGTATCATATAACACTTATATTTGGATAAATTAAGACAAGAAAGTGCTAGCTCCCTTATCATATTTTTTTACTATTCTAACATAAGCCAATCCCTCTAATACCATAAATCTCTGCTTGCCAACAGTTTAGTAGTAAGTGATCTTTCTCATATGAAAGTTAATTATAACTTCTATGTTTTCATGCATATAAATCGTTAAATTTTTTTCACGCTCATAGAAAAGTAAAATTGTTTAAATAGCTGTGCTAAAACCAGGGGTCGGCAACCTGCGACTCTTTGGATGTGAAGCTGTGGCTGTTTAGCTACATATGTACGCAAATATTATTTATTTTATCAAAAAATTATTATTTATTTTATCGTTCTGAATTGAATAACGAGGATTAGGCACCGTTTATATCTCTCAGCTACTTGTACTCGCTTTTCCAAAAGAACTTCTAGGATTGCTACTGCTCTCGGAACAAACTAGAGGAGAAGATATAGCGAATGCCGTGCAAAAATGCATTGAAGACAATAGGATCATTTAAATAAAATCATTTCAATTGCAACTGATTAAGCCAGAAGTATGACAGGAAAAAATAAAGGGGCAACAACGATTCTTCAGAGCAAAATAAACCACGAAATTCTTACATTTTACTGTATAATACATCATGAAGCGCTTTGTGCCCAAACATTTCCAACAGAAATAGTTGGTCATGAATTTGGTAATCAAGATTGTTAACAGCATCTTGTCAAAAGCAATCTACTATCTTCAGTTTAAAGAAAACGAAATGGAGGCTCAGTATTCCGACCTCTTTCTTCACAATAAAGTACAATGGCTTTCCAAAGATAAGGTGTTAAAACATTTTGCTTTATGCTTGAATAAAATAAATACATTCCTCATTGAAAAATGCATTAATCACCCTGAATTGGAGAACGACAAATGATTGAAAAAATTTTACTTTATGGTAGATATCACAGCGAAACTAAATGACCTGTGTGTGTGTGTGTGTGTGAATCTAAAACTGCAAGGAAAGGGAAACCCAGCCTATGTTTTGATAAAACAATTGGCTTGTTTCAAAGAAAATTAATTCTTTTTGCAGAAGATATTCAGAGCGGTAAATTACTTCATTAAAGCAATATCACGATAAAACCAGTACAACTGTTGACAAATTACTTCAGCAGTTATAAAAAAATTAAAGATGAATTTGCTGTCAGAGTTGATCAATTCAAAACCCCTGTAGCATTCATAGTAAATCCTCTCAACACAAATAGTAACGAAATCCACATTGAGCCATTTGGAATTGATACTGGATTTCTAAAAATGCAATTGATCGATTAAAAAAGGAAAGTTTTGGTGAGTGGAAAATTTACAGTGTTGAAAAGCAAGTTGGAGGTCCAGAAATGTATGTACATAACACAACAAAAGGTGACAACTTTAAAAGAAATGCAGCGAGTTGAGACATGTTTGACGCATGGAATAGTCTTCCAGATTTCTACAGTGAGGGGAAGAAGTTGGCATTTGGAGTGCTGACTATATTCAGATCGACATATTCGTGTGAGCAACCATTCTCTTGCATGAATATAATTAAAAGTAAAGTAAGAAGCCAACTAACAAATGAAAATTTAGAGTCATGTTTGAAACTTAAAATAACAAGTTATGAGCCAAATTTATCCAAACTTTCTAAGACCATGCAAAGCCAATGATCCCATTGAATTTGTTTCCTGAAATATATGTTTATTTTTAAGTACAGGTTACATTGTTTAGTAAAGTTTAAATTTTCTACTTGAATAACCATGCAAAGCTATCGCTCCTATTGAATTTGCTCAATTGTTTGTTATTGAAGTACAAGTTAGTGTTGTAAGTAAATGTTTAATTTTTTACTTATAAATAATAAATAATTATCTAATAATGCCATATATACTATCTAATTTGTTGTGAAAGCACTACTTATATATGAATAGATATTTTTTTCTTATAAATAAATAGATTAGTTTTTTTTTTATCAAAAAACTTTATTTATACAAGTACTATTTATTGTTAGCAAGAAAAAACTTTGTAATTTTTAGTTCTTCCAACTCAAAAAGTCGCTGACCCCTTGGCTTAAACTAATCTAGAACAGCATTTGACATTATTTGCTGTTGATTTCTTAAACTGTTGGAATCTTTAAAACTTAGCCTACGTATTTTGTATCTTAATTTTCTTTTTTGTTTACTTCAGCTGCCTTACAACTGCTGTATCAAGCAATTGAGAAAGAGTCTGTTACTCCTTTTTCTTAGTGGCAAACTGACTCTGAATTGATGGGTACTTAAGTTGTGTATTGGAGCTGAAGTAGATGAGAAACAGAGAAATTGTAATACAGCATATGTATCACTAAGTTTTAAAGAATGTTAGGTACATTCATTGACTCATTAATGCGAATGATACCTCTTTTCTTTCACAGTGTGATAATATTCAAAATATATGAAAAATTTGTTATCTTGTATTCAACTGCAGCTGATTCATTTATTAGAGAATACAAATTAGTAAACCTAAACTGCATGCATTCATTTTACGAGATAGTATAACATTAAAATGTTCTCATATTTGACTAATCTGTAATCAAATACGTAGGCTAATAGCTGAATATTTATCCTCTATATTCAGAAGGTGATATACACAAGCAAATTTCCAACATATTTGCAAATTTTATCTAATAACAGGAACATTGCAGAATAATATCTGTTCTATTGATCAATTTTGAAACCTGTTTTGCAGTTTAAATCTCTTATTCTCAAAGTCTGTTACTATTGTTTATTTAGGAAGGCATTAAGTTAAATGAAATAAATATTTGTAAATGGCAACTAAAACTCTCCATCAATTTTCAGCAACATATCTAAATAAACTCATTTTTGTGCATTTAATCTGAACTATTATGTTATTGCGGAAAATCCCACATGAATTGTATATATATATATCAATATATAATTTTACCATACATAGCAAGAGCTTCTCGAGTAGATAATGACATTAATAAGTATTTTTATTTTTCATTGTTATAGTCCATTTAAAAGAGAGATTTAACTTCATTAAAAATATGCCATTCCATTCTATTAAGCAAATTGACTCTACCAACCCATATTTTTCACTTAAATTCAATGTGTTCAACTTGTTTTTCTTTAAAATTTTAATTTATTCAAGAGTAATAAATGAAATATTTTTTAACTCAATAAAAAAAAGAGGTATAAGATCTTCCATTCCAGAAATTCTTAAAATCATCTTTTGCCTTGATTGTCTTAAAATATATTTTGTGATGAAAATACTATATATTTTTTTCGTATAATATATTACTATGCAGCCTCTCAAACATATCACATTAGCTGCTACCATTATGTATCTTAACAGCCCTGTGATGAAAGTGTATATAATAAAACATATTAATAAAAAATTGTGGCTAAATTTTTCTAATGCTTAATTGTATATGCATATATAGCTATTTGTTGTGCATGATGTATAATTTTATATATCAGGCATCGAAAGTTGCCAAAGAATCTGTACAATATCAGGAAAATATTCTCTTTCGAAGTGAATTCACATTCATGAGGATTTTTTCTTGTGGCTTTCGATAAACTTACACCCTCTTTATTATGTCTTTGAATTAGAACAGAAGTTCCCAAACTTTGCCTTGTTTTTCGTTTTTGGGTAGACTCCTACTTACCTAACATTGAATTTTTGCAAATTTATCAACTTAAATGTGTTTTTGACTGCTTGTATAGCGCTACTTGTTTAAAGTTTTGTTTCTAACTGTAATTTTAAAACTTAAGAAACACATTTTAAAATTAATTAAAGTACAATTTAATTAATAAATAATTGAGCAACAAGAAAAATTTTAATGGGTGGGAAGAATGGTGCTTTAATGACAAATATTCAACATTAGGCAATCCAATCTTGTCAGGTTTAACCCTAAATCAGTTCTAACTAAACTAGTTCTAACTAAACTAGTTCTAAACTAGTTCTAATCAAACTAAAACCCCTCAGTTAGTAGTGTTCAATATTTCTTTTTCTGTTTTTGTTCTGGAGATTGGCAACCATGTTGAAATTCCTTTTCTCTTGGAAAAGCAATTATAAACTTATCTTAAAATGTAATAATAATTCGGGATAAATAACAGGTGTCTTTTGAAAACCAATTTTGCTGACATCCTTTTCTAAACTTTATTTTAAGATCTTCGTTAGGGGCTATTCCGATCAGTTTCATTTGTAATCTGGCATTTAAAAAAAATTTTTTTTTACATTAATTCGTTGCCTACTGTGGTATTAGCACTGTCAAAGCATGGAACCTAGTTTCAAAAGCTGAATAAAGGCAATTTAAAATTTAAACCTTGGTTAAAACTTTTTCCTGGCAGATTGTGACGACCAATTGAGAAACTTAAAATTCGCGAAGTTCCAATATAATTCTCCTTTTGGCAAAATTCTGGCTAAAAACATTGAAATGATGTTCCTTTTTAAATAAAATATATGCTGTAACCTTGTAACTGCAAATTAACCTCATTAAATTTTGTAAATAAATCTGTTAAACAGATAAATCTGATTAAATTTTATTTTAAAATTAAAATTACGATCTCGTTCACTGAGAGCCATTATCGTAGGCCCCCATTTTCACCTCATGGACCCTTAAATTATTTTTTAGCTGATGTGAACTCCTTGAAGGTCGTCGTAGACCCCTGGGGTTCGATAAAGGCCACTTTGGGAATCACTGAATTAAACAAACATACCTATCTGTGTGTGTGCATACATATCGTAACCACAAAATTGCATTACACATCGATAAAAAAAAACCTAGTAAATAATGCAGAGAGATATCTAGTTACACCATTAATCCAAAAATATAATCACTGCAAATAATGATTATTTAATGAATAACTGGGTTAAATTTAGTTATACCAATTAGCAAAGTACTCTTTCACTTGTAAAATAATGACCTGGCTACTGTTGAATCAGCAAAAATGTAATTAGATTGTAATTTATTTTTTTTATTTCTAATGGGGTGCAGATTGGTGTTTCACCATTGCAGACCTAGTACATTCCCCGGGAGCTGGTATCTCTTTTTAGTGCGGCGTCATATAGGCAGGTACCAATCGCCGCAGGTAATTTTGACGCCCAGTTTCCTCCACAAAGGGAGGCACCTGAACTCTGAAGATTCGAACCTGTACTAGGATTTAATTTGGCCGAGAGCACCCATGCCAAACAGACACTCTAGAGATCTTTTATATCTCGTATAATCATACGACATGGCCACTGTCGATCATTAAAATTCACCGACTTGGCCGGGGTTGAACCCGCAGCCTTTAGTGCAGAAGACCAGCGACAAACCAATCACGCCACCCAGCCGGCAGATTGTATAAAATAAAAGTATGAATTTTTGGTACTTACGTACTATCGCAACAATGCCAATGTTTAAGAAAACTTGCCAAGTTGGCAACCCCGATTTCGCATATGTTGTACGCGCTGGATTGCCAACCATGTGCTTCATTTCATATAATGTCGCCAATACGGTTGCAATTACGTACGTAAGTATGGAATTTGAAATTTTAATGAAGTTTACATACATTTTTCTTGTAATACAGATTCAAGTAAGTTTAAGTTTGTATAGACGTAAGAGAGAGAGAAGAGACGAAGATAGCATTGGTGCTTAATTAGTGTGAAGACAACTAAAATGAAGTTTTGCTTATAGATGCGTACTTATCGAGTATTTATATTTTTTTAATGTAATAGGTCTACAAACATTTGTTAAAAAAATGTATATTGCATTTCAATATTTAACAAAGCTTTGCAGTTATAATAATTATATTTTTTAAAAAATTATTTCATACTGCACTTACATATTAATGTGATCAAGTTGTTTTGGGTGATATAGTAAATTAGGATATTAATTTATTTTTGAAAATCAGACTAAACAATCCTTGAAGTTTGATGCAAATTATCAATCATTTCAGGGAAACTTTCAATGAAGCTATTAATAAACTTTCTTTCAAACTGCTTCAGTTCTTTAATTTTAGATGAGTTTAGCTACAAGAGAAGAGTTACTGTATTGATGCAGTGGGACGAATTTCTACTTGGAGCAGATCTTATCTTAGCCCGCACCTTTATTTTTTCGCCTACTTGGCGAATTATTATCGTCATATTACATAGAGGTTCAATACAGGAAAATGGGCCGTTGGCACGATTTTTTCTCACCTTTGCCTAGGTGTAAACTAAACCAGAGTTATATCTCTCTTGAAAACTGAATTAAGCTCACAAGTTTCAATCGTGATCAATATAAAAAAGCTGTACTTTTCCCTTTCACCGGCGAAAATCTCATCAAGTTGGCGTTATTGGTGACAACACACAATATTCATATAAAAAATTTCAATAAATATTAGTTTTCATTGGTTTTTCATCCATTTTTGATATGTTATGAAAAATACGTTACTGTTAAGAAAAGACCACGACTTGTTTTGTTAAGTACCAAAGATTCTTAAGAGAGTTGTGGTTAAAATCATCCCTAAAAAAAATATCTATGTAATTAATTTTTTGATACCCTTTATTTATGAAATCTTTTCTGTTTTATATTTTTGTGTTTGTGGGATTGGATTATCGTTTTTCCTGTTCATCGCGCTATTTTGCATTTAACATACATGTGTATTTCTGCTTAAAATGTATGGTTTGCATTTACTGTTCCAGATATTATTGATTAAATTTGATTAGTCATGATTATTTGCATGGTACAATTTGAGAAAGAAATTTTCTAACTATATAATGATTGTTACTCAAATCGTGTTTACACAAATGGGTTCAACATTACTGTAGAAATTTCAGCCTCATTAGAACAAATTTTCTTTTAATTACCTCAGAATTTCTGTATCAGTTTGCAAGCATATGGTGAAACAGTTCTATTAAAATTTAAAAATCACAATTTCATACAAGTTTCCAAAACAAATATTTATACAGATTTTATAATTATATGTTCTCTTCTCCCTAAAGTAAAGTTTGGCTTTCTTACGAATGAATTCTTATGAACCAATGTCTTTTTAGTGAGTTTCAGTTGATTTCTTTACATGTATTGAAGCTTGATTTACACAATTAAAATGGTTTTTGTGTGTGTTTAAAAAAAGCGATAAGAATTTGCCAGATTAACCTTGATTGTTTAATAATACATTATGAGAAATGATAACAGCAATAGTCATATAAATTGATAATATATCATATTCATACAGCTTAACAAACTTCTTTAGTATCACATGCTTTTGTGTCCTGTACACGATTAGGACTCTTGCAATCTTTGGTCCGCCAAGATTCAACAAACCATATAACGGAAAATATGAGAGAAATGACGCCTAGAAAGTGGAACATCCAGTTATAAGATCCAATCACATCTCGAAAGAGGCCTGCAAAAAAATTCAATGAAAAATATTTTCAATTTACATATTTATGATCGTAAAAAAGGAAATACATAGGTATTCATTTGAGGATACCTTAAAAGTGAATGAAAAAAAAAATGCCAATATAATACTTTTATGAATTTATTGAAAAAAGTTATAAAATAATTTATTTGTCACAGATAATAATGTAGCGATTAATATTTATCTTGGATTTGGGAGAAATAAAAGAAAAATTCCCTTTGTCTTGTATAAACGTATTTAAAAGGAAAATTGACCGAATATTTTTTTCAAGTCATTGTCATTAAAATTCCAATTTTAATTCTTTCTGATACCTATAGTTCCAAGCCAAACTATTATTAATTGTGCTAGGTTGGAAAGATGTTAAGGGATCAGTGATTTAAGCATGTAAAGATATGTGTTTGAAGAACTTTTGTAGGCTTATGTAGATGGGTTACCATTCTACCATTGATCTTTTGGCTTCATGGAATAATAGATGGATTTAGTTTCCCCCTTAAGTGACAATATTGAGAAAAGAAACTTAGAAACTTGACAAAGTTTAATGAACTTAATAAAAAAGTTACAACACGTTAACATGATAAAAGGAAGGAAGGAATAAAAAATTTCTCAAGAACAGATCCGCTTGCTATCGAATGATTGTGATTCAGTTTCTGAAATTAGTCCAAGTGATGATATCACCAAATGGTAGAAGTGCTTAAAACAAGAAATTTTCATTAATGACATCCACTTCTCTATATTATAATTATTACAACTTATTACATTAATAATGCGATATTTAGGTCATTCGACTATTCTTTTGTTCGAATACTACAATTATTAAACTGGAAGCTGTAGGTTACAAACACAAATATTAAAAATTCTTTGCAAAAAAAAAATTTTTTTTTCCTAAATTCTAGAAGTAAGACAGTATAAGTTCTTTAAATATAAGTTCATATTTTAATAATGTCTTTCAAAATGGTTATGCAGTTTTATTTTCTCAACTACACTCCTAAAGTTTTTTTTTTTTTTAAAAAAGAACATTATTATTCCAGAAATTTGTGCTGAAAATCTAAAAGCTCTTCAAACTTTTTTCATAATACTCTTAGCATTATTGAATACAACGAGGAAAAAGAAATGCACAGAATTATATTTTAATAAAAAATGTATGTATGAGCAGGGGCGGCTCTAGAGCTGGACAAACCGGACTCATGCCCGAGTCGGCAAATTTTAAGGGTGGCATTTGGATCAGATTTAGAAAATATTTTTTTTATGTTATGAAATATTTTCTGAAATATTATTGGGTGTGAATTTAGTATTTTATTTAATGCATCTTATTTCCTTATTTTGTACTCTGAATGTTTAATGGCAGTATTCTTTTATATTGAAACTTGAAGGGTTCGAGGCGGGGAGTATATGCTAAATTATGAAATTTAATATGTTTACACATCTTTCACTAGTAACTTTCTTTTCCGTTCAGGAGTGGGGTCACAACGGACATTCCTTTCACCCATACGATATCCGGTGCCAGCTTTTTTAAAAGGAACAAGGGTAATAAGAGTTTTTAGTAATTAGAAAGCCACAGGAGATGTTTTATTTTGCTCTTGAGTGTAGTTACAAAATGTTAAAATAAACGCTTGTGATCCCCCCTCCATCAGTAGAATCTCTTTCGAACAAATTGGTCTGCTGACATGGGCGATTCCCTCTCTTGCATTTTATTCGTTTGAAATAATAATTGACAACACTACGTCCTAAATTTCAAATTATTTAGCACCTTTTTTATACTTAATAT
This sequence comes from Trichonephila inaurata madagascariensis, assembly GCA_019973955.1. NCBI lineage: Eukaryota > Metazoa > Arthropoda > Arachnida > Araneae > Nephilidae > Trichonephila > Trichonephila inaurata. The sequence continues at coordinate 115,470 of BMAV01010289.1, forward strand.
ATATATATATATATATAGTCTTATTCTCTACAAACAAGAGATAAACATCCAACAATCACATTCGAAAAACACATAGACAGTAGGAAAATCACACAATGAAGGACACATGAGCAACTGAGATTAAAAATTATAAAATGGATGCTGCAGTATTATAAACATTGCTGACTTAGGACAGCTAATATATAAAATAATTTATATAAAAGTGGGGTTGAACATGTTTTTTGGCCAGCCAACTTTCCCCCTTTTATGTAAATAATACTGAGCAAAAACCTATTTAAAGTAATGAATAGGAATATCTCAATCCATTACAAGATAGAGGTAACTTACCTAAAAATTGCACTTAAAAATGCAGAGCTCGCGTTGAATAAGTTATTGCCATATTCTGGACTCTAATGCAGATTCAAAGCACGTGAATGGCTGAAATGTAGCACTTAACAAAAGTATAAAAAGAATAGAAATAAAAATTAATAATTATATATATATATATATATAATTGGTGCATAATTTGTCGTACAGAGTGGAAGATGTACTAAAACAAGGAAAAGATAGGGCGTGGCCGGTAGTGATTACTGTAGAACGTGGCAAGTGGATGTTGTTATTGTATTGTTGACGAGGCAGTCTTGAAAGTTAATCCAATTCATTGCACATCATGAAAAAAGTAGGCACATTAAAAACATAAAGCATGGACGACACTACACAGAATAAAGAACAAACACACAACGCGCAGTACAACCGGCTAAGACAAAGACGTAAGAGAGAAGGCGGGATTTCCAATGATCTCAGTATTTATACCCAGTGGGGCATCACATGATTTGTGTAATGAATAGATGTAGTTTAAGATACACTCGTTAGGTGGATAGCTAGGTTATTAATTAAACGTGGATCCTGAAGGAATGGACCGAAGATAAATCAAAAGCTATTCATTATTGAATTATTGGCAATTTTTTCTTATATATATATATATTGTTATGCTATCTTTTTGTTCACAAGAATTATTCAAGTTTTATAGGTGTGTATTTATGTGAACAATTTATCTCTTATAATTATAGCTTTATGCTTTAAAGAGAGGGGCAGGATTTTCTATTTTTGTATGGGGCAGCAATATTGCTTGAGCCGGCCCTGGTATGTGTATATAATACTGAATTAAACTCGAAACATTCTTTTGTATTATATAGATATGCTTGTCATTATATATATCTCTTTTGTTGGGTATGTGCATGCACTTTAGTACAGACACTTTAGAGTACGCGATATTAAAAATTAAGAGAATTTTCGCAATTTTTTTATATTATACTCAAAAGTATACAGATTTTAATGAATTTAAGTCGGTACATAAGTCGATATAATGAAAAAACTGTAATACAATAGTTATGGTACATGCGCCTGATCTATGTATGGTTGTCAGCTTTTTGACACACAATGGAGGTCTAAAAAAAGAGATTACAAGATGGAACAAAAATATAAAAACTATTTTTGGCAAGCTTAGTACCCTCCTCATAGTTATACAGATTTCACAATGTGAATTTATGCTGCAAATGTGACAATTTATCATATCCTGCAACCACTTTTCTAGCAATGATTTTTCAGGTTCCGGAAATGAAAGGAAAATTGTGATGACCCTCATTTTGCTCTATAGGATAAAGTCTGTACATTAGGAACATAATTCTCACTTTTCAGAAATTCGTCGGCCAAATGTTATCCATAAAAATGAAATCAATGCCAATTGCACCCTTGAAAAGACGAATATAGGGCTTCATTTAATTCTTATGATTCACAACAGTCACAGAGCCTCTGTCAAAGATGTGAAGATCTGTTCGCTTGTCTCGTGTTATGCCTGCCTAGATTATTAAATCTCCTCAGCCATGCTGATTGATCTCTTTTTCAGATGCTGGAGGACATGTGATAGATACCTATTTCCTTCCAGCGGAAAATACGTCGAAAATTAATACATAAGTTGAATCTGGACTCATACAGATTTTCCCAAAATTCCTACGTCAGTAATGATTTTAACAGCATTCATGTTAAATGACTTCTGTGTGTAAAAGTGAGAGGGACGCAAAAAAAAGTTCTTTCAAATAGATTTCTCTTATGTAGCTGTATTTTCTTCATGCAGTCTTTGAAACTTGGGTTTATGTAGTCTCAAGAAGTTCACCAGACAGTAGAGAAGATGTTACTGGTTACTGTAACGCAGTGGATCTCAGACTTTTGGACATGCGATGCTCTTTTCGATTTAAACTATTCCCGAGTCAAAATATGACTAAGTACAAGTAAATGATAAACTTTTACAAAATTCTACGGCACGCCTGAAAATAAGTCACGGTTTCTCACTGCGCCGCGGCGCATAGCTTAGGAACCTCGATTGCAATGAACAAATATTGGCCACAATCGCTGTTGGATGACCTTACACAGGTTTTCTCTCTACGGATGAGGTCTCATTAACCTGAAGTTGAAATTTATAGATTGCAAATAAAAAGTGTAGAATGCGTTTACGTTCATATACGATTTCAACAATATAGTACATTTATGAATACTTTGTCATACAGAAAAAAATATACATATGCATAAGAAAACAGATTCCATAACGTCAAGGAACAGAAAAAATTCAATGAAAAAGACAAGAAAAAAATTTTTTTTTTGTACTTACCAATTACACCAGGCCTTAATAAACTCGATAAGCCATTTATAAAACTAGTTAAACCTATAACTAATGTCAATTGTTTCATGCCTAAGCAATCTGCTTGTATAACAAAGAATAACGTAATAGAAGAACCAACAGCTAATCCATATATTGCAGATATCACTAATATTCCAGAAAGAGAATTGATGAGTGGATAAATCTGGTATAATATACCAAGTATGCCTAAATTGAGAGCTACCATGGTTTTTCTACTAATATAGTTTCGATCTGTGATCCAACCTAGGCCAGACCTTCCGAACATGTCTGTGAGTGAAAACATTGATATAATGTATATTGCTTTAGCTTCAGGAATTCCTTTATCTTTGGCGAAATCAACGACCACCATAAAAAAAGAGTGAACTCCTAGAAAATAAATACACATAGTGAAAGCTACCAAGTAGAATATGGGTTGTTTTAAGATGTGTGAAATAGAATGCAAAGCTCGACTTGCTGGCCTGACATCTTTCTTTAATTCTTCAGGACTTTTCTTAGGTACTATAGTTATTTTATCTTTACTCATGAGTGGTTTTTTCACATCAGGCTCAAATTTATTGAAACCGTCATTATCAGGAATTTTGATGGCTTTCTCTTGGTTATCAAAGTAATTTTTTGCATCAGATCCTTCAAATAGAACACTGTCGTTGTTACTATAAACTGTGTCTAAGTTTGTATTATCATTAGATTTTTCTTCAGCTTTGGCAGATGAAAGATCTGGCTGAGAACTACGCATGTCATCTGTTACATCATGTTCAGTTTTTTCAGCTGGTTCATCATTTTCTGTAGGTTTTTCATCAACTATTTTATAGGTCGTTGATATAACTGCTTCTTTTGATTCAATGTTTATATCATCAGAAGTAGATACTCCAGAATCTTTGGCATCAGAACCATCTTCTAACAGTTTCACTTTCTTGTCATTCTCTTTGTTCAACCACGGTGGAGCTCGCAATAAAGATGATGCAACTAATGTGTTCATGACAACTCCACTCAGAAGTAAAAAGCTTTCTCTGAGTGAATATTTTTCTAGCATCCATTCCATGGCTACTGGAAAAATGAGAGAGCTAACTGTGCCTCCAGAGAATGCTATTCCTATTGCCGTTGCTCTGTGCTTCACAAAATACTGGTTGACAATCACAGGAATCAAAGTAACTATTAATCCAAATCCCATGCCTGTAAAAGAAAATTATCTAATTCAGCAAATTGCAATTATAATTAGTTTTTAATAGAACTTTTTTTATTACAAGTATGTCACATTCGCATGCAAAGATGATTATTTTATGAGGGCCAGCGATCAATAACGATATTGTTACAAATATGTTATCAAAAAAATGTTAAATATATTTTTAATAATTTTTACGCACATAATTATGCATTAATATCAAACCATAACATTGATAATCATTATTATGCTTGTGCTATCCATTATCATGACCGTGCTAATTTCTGAAACGAACATACATGCTTTAAGCCATTTGTCCATCTAGATTAGTTTGTATCAATCCAATTCAGTAGTGCACACAAAAATTCTTCAAGGGGGGTCCAAGGTCGAAAGTCCACCATTTTGGTACCATGCTCCAATTCACCGCCCAACATATTCTTTTGATTATGTCGATTTTCGGGAACAAAAAGTAATACAAAATTCTTTACTGAATAAATAATTAGCATTAATTAATAAAATTAATTATTAAAAACAAATACATGATTAAATTTTACGTAATATACACTTAGGATTATAACCAATCGAAAAAAATAATCAAGGGGTGTCCGGACCCCTAGGACACCCCTCTTGTGTGCGCCGCGCCACTGATCCAATTGCACAGATATGTTTGTATTAATAACAATAATAAAAAAACAGGAGACAACTTTACATTATTAATTTTTTTATCAAAATATTTTTATACAAATTCCATTGTTCTTTGTTCCATAAAATATATAAAGATACTTGCTTTTTAACTAAACGTTGTTTTTTTAATTTAAATTAACTGTTAAATTAAAATATTTTGGTTGCTTTGGGTATTGTTGAGCAAAAATACGGAAGTCTTTCACTTATTTTCAGAATATGCATGTAACAAAATAGTAAAAAATTTGGTTTAAGCAATAAATTTATATGAAATATTTCAGTCTCTTGAAAACAAGCTTAAGTTTTTATTTTGAGTTATAAACTTCGATATATATATATATTTGTGAAGAATTAATATAGAAAGCTTGAAATTTTTTTTTTAAATGCAGCTGTGCAAGTATGCGTGTCAACTGTCCCTTTAAAAAGTTTGTTTAAGAAGAAAACACAAGCACAAGAAAACAAATGGGCAAATTTAATCACACCTCGAAAAATAATTGGGGCATTTTCAGCACTTACATTCTGCCGCTCATTACTTACTGCTACGAGCCTTTGGTTGCGACATCTAAACAGGGGATTCATATCCTAGAAGTGTGTGTTCCATAACTGAGCATTACGGCTAATTACTGGAACTACGAAATCAACACCAATCGATGCTCTGTTGTTATCAACCCATCAAGTGCCTATTAAATCTAAGAACGGGCTTTATTATTATGGGAGAAAATTACTAGAATCCTATAATGCCTATCCCTTAGGAAGGATTCTCTATCCTACACCAACAGAAATCTTAAATCACAGAGAGGCTTCCTTCAGAAAGTCATGGCTCTTAAAGAGCTTCATATTTTTAATTTCGAACCAGAAGATCTCTAATAAAATCTTCCTATCCCACTGAAAGATATGACTTTGCGCTTTCAACAGAGCTGCTCCATTAGGTCCAAAAGAAAGAAACAGATAGCCAAATCCTAAAGATCCTTTCTTTGGAGACTTTGGATACATTATACCCTGAGGATGGATGGCTATACGTTTACATGGATGGTTCCAAGTTGACAGATAACAGTAATGCAGGTGCTGGAGTTTGCTGCAACCTATTCTACTTTTAAGCACCAATATGAATTCACAGCACTGCTTTTAATGCCGAAATTGCAGCTATACGTATTGCTTTATCTCAACTTCTTTTCCACACAGATCGTGTTTCAAAAGTAGTTACTTTGTGTGATTCAAGGGCGGCCCTCCAAGCAATATCTTTCATCGAGGCACCTTTAGAAGTCGATATTCTCAAATGTCAACTGTTAATTGGCGCGCGCGCGTGATTTACTTAAATGCCATATAGACATTGCCATGCAATGGATTCCATCGCACAGTGGCATTGATGGGAATGAAAATGCCGATTGCTTAGCAAAGAAGGGGACAAAAATCATTCAAACTTCTAGCAATAGAGTTCCTTTCTATAGTGCCAAAATAATCATAAAGAAATACTACAGAGAACGCTTCTGGTCTAAATTCAACCAAAAGAATAATCAAAAAAAGTGTGGTTTAGCAAACTCCTTCATATCCCCAAATGGCCAATTTTCGAATCGCCACTGGCCACGACTGCCTGTCCAAGTATCTAAACATGATGAGCATTGCCCAGAGTCCTCTTTGTAAACTGTGTGAGTCCAATGAAGAAATGGACGCCATTCATTTGGCACGCTGCCGTGCACTCAGCTCTGGATCCATGTGGAGCAGATACTGGAAGGCCAGACACAAAATGTGTGATTTATAGACTATACTGTGGACTTGTGTTTCTCTTTTATTATTTTTTATTTTATTGTATTTTTGTTGTAGTATCTTGTTTTTTGTCATATTCTGTTTCTCATTTTGTTTGCAATTGTCTTGTAATCCGCCATTGGAAATAAAAATTTTTTTCAATGTTTAAAGTATTCAGGAATATATCTATTCCGAAAACTTAATTCTTTAAAAGTTTAATGGTCACAAGGTCTATATATATTGCGTAGCTTATCCTTTTTCAATCAGAATCTATTAAGACGCAAGCTATTTGTGGTATATATTGGTCCTGATTTTTATCTTTTTTTTTGTATAACTGACACAGTATATAACCTTCCTAATAAATGTCAGCACTTATTTTTAAAAAGTTTATTTTTTTTAAACATTTTTTTTTTAAATAGTGCTTTTTTTGTCTATTTGCCTAACAGATTAACGATGATTTCACAATTTATTTCCTTATTTCAACCTCCTTACTTCACTAATGGCTTAGAAAATAAGTTTCTGTGTATAAAAATATCATTTTATCTTCATAGATTCTGAGAAGGCATCTATTCTTTATACTCTGTACTTATTGGAAACGTATGAAAAGGAAATGGGAGGAAAATTCTTTAGTTGTTAAAAATTTAGTAATTCCTCAGAGAAATATTAGAATTCAATCTTGATATACGATTTATATTGTTCGCTTTTCAATTTACAAAGAATATATATATATATATATATATATAGATGCGCACATTTTACAGAATAAATTGTAGTTTAAAAATCTAAAAAACACGCTTTTATGGTTAATCGAACTAAAAAGTAAAAAAAGAAAATCTTAATATAAGAATAAAATGATCTACGAGAAAATTAATGTCACTAGGGTAAAAGCGTGGGGTGCTCTATATCAATTGCTATAATTTCTTGACTAGTTCTATGCCGAAATGCTGAGTTAGTGTAAAAATTTAATACAAAGCACACACCCCACACTTTTACCACAATGACATTAATTTTCTCGTAAACCATTTTATTCTTATATTAAGAATTATTTTTTTCTTACTTTTTAGTTCGATTAACCATAGCGTGTTTTTTAGATTTAACTATCATTTATTTATACTTTTTTTTTTAATTTTGGCCCGCGACCGAAAAAGTTTGCCCATCCCTGAGTTAGAACAAATAATTTTTTTCGCATGCACGAGTCTTTTTATTTCCATTTTGAGGAAGACTGGACAATTGCTTATATTATGATAAAAAATTGCTGACGCAAAAAAAAAAAAAAAAAAACAACTTTTTCGCTTTTAGGGTTACTCTTAATCTTTTAGTCACCAAATTTGGAAATGGGATCTGGAATTAATCGCCAAATCTGGCAATGGTACATGGAATTAGTCGCCAAATCTGGAAATGGTATATTGAATTAGTCGCCAAATCTGAATTATCCTGTTCAGGACAATGGAACAAAATTATGAAACTATTGTTTTATCATCTGTCCTTAACAAGTGTGAAAAATTTCGAATTAACCTGACTTTTTAAAGTGGGTAAGCATCGAGTTCAAAGATTCCGTTACATACAAGTGAAACTTATAAAAGCGTGTTAAAAACGACAATCATTCTCTCACCCATAACGAGATCTCCGAAACTATAGACCTGCTGAATTGAAATTTAGCAACCATATCTCTTTTGTTGAGTAGAGATCCGCTAAGAATGGATTTGGAGAAATCGTCTCCCAAGGAGGAAGAAGGGTATTACAGACGTGTTATAGATAAAAAAAATTCTTTATTTTGATCTAATAGACCGTATTTAAAATTTGGCAGACACGTTACTTTAGAGTAGTGGATATCCAATAAGAACGGGTTTTGCGCAAATCGTTTTCCACAAAGGAGAAAAAAAATACTATTTATATATTTAACTTAGAAAATTAATTACAAGTTGACTGGCAGATGAATCTGTGAAATTCCGGGTAATTTATCTGTATTTATTAATTTGACAACTATTTTATAAACTAAGTAAATCTATCATTAGAGTTTGATTTACGATTTACTTAACACTATTAAAATATTAATTAAACTTTCACTTCGTTAAATTTTTTTATCCTTCTATCATATTGTTATATTTTTCAATTTCCCCGTGCGAAGACGAGGTATATCTGATAGTATGTATTCATATGAGGAACAAAATTTATACATGTATTTATTTTTCTTGAAGCTACTTATAAAACGTTTTTCTTTTTCTTTTTTTTAAATTTACCTTCACTTTTATAAAGGGAATAATTTTAAGAGCATAAAAAAGGATGTAATTTACATTAACACTAAATTTATATATAGGAATGTTTTTATGTGGAGTCCGTGCATTTCCTTTCAGTTTTACAGAATATAGAAACGTAAAAATAAGATTTCCATAATCTAATACTTAATTTTTATAACTTGTATTCAAAAACATGTAAAAAACTTCCCACTACTTCAAAAATTTGCCATCAATATTCAAAAACAGATTTTTTTACAAATGACCACTCACGAAATTCAGATTTGATTATTGGGGAATACATCAAGTTATATCAGTCGATTTTTTCTACTGCCTAGCAATAGGAAATGTTTTGCTAGCTGTAACTATAAACATGACTGTGACTTTCACACACACATATCGCACAAAATAGCTGTAAATAACTTCACAAACTGTTTGGAACACGAAAGGGAAATAACTGCCAACAAAGGTCTTTGTGGGAATTCTGAGATTTAGCAAACATGTATTAATTTTAAACTCTGCTTAATCATTTAAAGCTTAACGATTGGGTTTTTAATTGGATTCCTTATCTTTTGTGATCCATCTTTTTCTTTTGTTAAAACACACACACACAAAAAGCTTTTTTAAAAATATCTATCAATAAATATTATTTTAACCTGGATATGTGTTTATTACAAATGTAGTTCCTTTAAATATTACAACTCTACTTTGGAAATGGTCCTTTCAAGTTTATCCGAGATATATTCATTTCCCAAGTCAAATAATACACGGAATAACAAAACTTTGCCTTCAAGCCACAATAATAAGCGTGGGAAACTCAAAAAGCACAATAACATGCAGCAATAAATGTTACATGTTCTCTTTTTCCTTACATAATCACACAAATAATTCTTTTTGATGATGATATATAATCTGAACTCGTATACAGTTTTCACTAGAAAATAAGTTCAAACTTTTGGGCGAAAGCGCAAGAATGACGCAAGTTCTCATTATTAAGCGAGCTCACCCATGACATTTAAATTATCTCTATTTGAAATTTATGTCCAGAGAATCGATCGCGTCCTAAGTGTATTGTTTGAACAAGAAGTAATAGCGTATAATTGGAGGAAGATTATATAATGGTACATGGTATGTGAAATGAACCCAAACGCGGATTTTCAACGGCTTAACGTAGTTATTTGGAATTTCTTCATTCTGTTTATTTTTGCTTAGATACATAACCCTAAAAAATAACACATTTGACTTGTACTAAAGGATTATCCACCAATTATATAAAATACAGCAATACTGATTGCAATAAATAAATAAATACGATGTTGACTAAAAAAATTTCAGTCACTGCCAAAATTTCACAGGTCCAGACCCCTCTCCCCATAGCCCTTGATTTTTTTTTCGATTGATTATAACCTTATGTACATAATACGTAAAATTTAATTAAGCATTTGTTACAAACAATTTATTTCGTTAATTACTGCTAGTTATTTATTTAATAATTTATTTCTTATTATTTCTTACTACTTTGTTCCCGACAATCGACAAAATCATAAGAATATGTTTGATGGCGTATCGGGGAATGATACGAGATTGGTGGCTTTCACCCCTGCCCCCCCCCCCCCTTGAAAAATTCTTGTGTGCGCCATTGATTCCATTTTATAAAAAATTTATTTTTTTACTTTAAATTTATATGCTGATTCAATGACATCTTGAGATTTCTTGAGGCCCTGGGCCCCTATGCAAAAGTAGGCGCCACCTGCGACCCTTTTATGTAGACAGGATATAGCAAATGTTGTCAAGTACTTACACAAACGGTACCCGTATCAAATAAATGCGCGTGACTCACAACCTCATAAATCTGCCGCCTTTCGCGTAAATGCTGGTATATGATGGTAGGTCTAGGCCTAGACAGGACGATGGATAAGACATAATAATGCAGTCTTCTCAATGATGCTATTTGGAATATAATTAAAAATTTCCAGTTTTTTGGAGGATATATTTGACGATTAAAATTATTCGGATCATGATCTTATTGAAACCGAGTCAAAGCTCTAGACCCGAGCACAGTTGGTTCATGACTGAAGACATTCCGGTGCTGATTGGCTTCGAACAGAGAATACTGTTTATCAAAGTTTAGTGAAAAATTTACTTGCCTATAAGCTGTGGTTGTATTTAGTTAACTTTTTTTTTAATTGAAAAACTTTAAAAAAGTATATGTTTCAGAATTCTTAAATTAATGTATATACATAATTTACATCTGGGGAGTTATTTAGAAAACACTGTGTTTATGTATTAATTTTTAATTACTTATTTTTTTGGCTTAAGATTATTCTAACTTTATCAATCTGTAACGGGTTGTGTTCGGGGTTTCTAGTAATCCTCTTGGGGAAAATATTCTTTAACTGTGATATTAGTCTAAAAACAGCTTCCGGTAGAGATGATTTGATTTTATGCAAATGCAACTTCTATTTAAGCGCCAGTTGTTGAGAAGGGGGGGGGGGGGGATGTAATAGTTAAGCTTTGATAGCAAGATTTTCAAGAGTTAGTAGACAGCTACTGGTGGTCGCTCATCTTAAGATTAATCGTAGAAGGAGAATCCTCCGAAATAGTGGAAGGCATCAACTTTACAGCCTGAACGAACTATCAGGCTGTGAGCCGGACCAGACAAAGAGATTTACGTAAAATAAATACCTTCTATAATTTAGTTATCTAAATTCGCTTTAAGATTTCTTATTG
>BMAV01010289.1:126790-190086 GCA_019973955.1 Trichonephila inaurata madagascariensis
ACCCCCCCCCCCCCCACACACCCGTGACCTCCGGGTCGTGACAACTCCTAACTATTTCAGCTAATGGAATCTTCTAATTTAGAGAATGACTCTATAATCATAACTTTTAATTACTCTAATTTATAGATATGTTAGAAAGCAAATAAACACATCTATGAACATCAACCGTTATTTTCTTTACAAATATCATCTTAATATGTGTCGAAAGTCGTATATAACTAACTGATAAAACATAACACACAATCTTGATTGGCCTTGATAAATAATTAGTTCCTGTTATGAAAACTATCAACAACTTTCAGTTAAAATATTGAATATATTTTTTCTTTCAGATTTATATCCTTTGATATAAAGGTTATCTAAGAAGACCCAAATACTCAGAAGTTAACTTTCAGATGCAAAGTTTTAATATAATTATATCTTTCTTCTTTCTTATACATTTCTGATTCTTTCTAAAACCACGAGTACTTGTCAGCAATGAACTTTTTATTGGGTCATGGCAAAAAATAAATCTATCAATTTAATCAGGAAACGCGTAAATTGAACATACTAATGAAATTAATCAAAGCTTAATTAAAAATAAAATGAAATATAACAAATCAATAGATAGACAGTTTGGATTACTTTAGATTCTTTTACAACTGAGATATTTTAGTAGTATTGTTAGCTATTGTATGGTAAATAACCATATATTAACTAATTATTAAATAACATATGTTTGTTTTAAGACACTTATATGCATTTATGGTATATTTCAGGTCCAATGCGTATTTGTCATTTTTAGAACACTGTTACAGAAGACCTTAGGTATTTAAAATAAAAAAATCAATTAAGTTTCCTTGCATTAATTATTGCATAGATGTCATTAAATTATTTTATAACCCACAAAAAACTAAGCCAAAAATGCTAAACATTAATTTCAGATGCATCATTGGTTGAAATGAATAAATTAAGAAATATATATATATATACGTAAACAATTTTTTTTGTTTTACAATTACATATTAATATGATAGACAAATAAGGATTTTTTAGAAAAAAACTGCCTTTTCCTGACACTGTTTTATCCAATTTATTTACAACTTAAGTATTTTTTCGTTAGCGTGGTTTCGTTTGTCGCCATGATTATGATTATGAAATCATAAGTTTAAAAGAAAAAGATGAAAAGACAAGGAATTTAAAAGTATTTAAAGTAAAATAACTTTATTAGGCTTACATATTTATAAATGAATATTTAAAAAGAAAAAAAATTGTGGTCTAACGGTGACAGTATTCTTACTCATATATTTTTATTCGTAAGTATTCCTACTGTACATTTTTCTGAATAATTTTTAAATTTTGATTTATTTATGAATTTTGCAAATTTGCATCTTAAATAACATAATGCATTCAATATTAAAGTAAAATCCTCACAAAAGTATTTTACTTAGCTGTACACATATTCCAGATTTTTGTGAATATCATCCGAAATATTCAATATCTTTGGAATAAAAAGATTGAATTAGTTTCAATACAGTTTTTTATATTAACAGTTATAAAAAACGGTTAATCGAATCAAATAATTCCTCAGAAAAATACCCCATTTCCTTTAAGGTATCCGACTACTTTCGGAACCGTGATTTTGCAAAAGCGTATAAATGGATAATATTTATGATATTTAGTGTCACTTAGATTAGAAAATGTATATAAAACTGTTTTAAGAATAGCATTACAATAAAAAATTATTTAAGTACAATATTTTGGTAAAAAATGAACATAGAATGACCTTTTTTCAAAATGTTCTCCTTTTATGAAAAATGCTTCTATTATAGTAAAATTTTGCCTGTAAATAGCTCAGACTTCTGTACAGAGGCTCAACTAGAGTTTTTGAAATATATAACTTAGAAGTGAGTTTATCCATGTTTTACGACAACAGAGGGGAGAAATTTTAAGAAAAAAACGCCGATCATTATTTCAATGGGTTGTAACTCTGAAAATAATGCGAAATTCTCAAAACTCATAGTTCAGCCTCTGTACAGAGGTCTGAGCTATATACAGGCAAAATATTATTATAATAGAAGCATTTTTCACAAAAGGAGATCATTTTGAAAAAAGGTTATTCTAAGGTAATTTTTTGCCAAAATATTGCATTTACATAATTTGTTTTTGACAAAATGTCCTTAAAACAATTTTATACATGTATTCTAATTTAAGTGACACTGAATATCATGAAAATTATCCACTTATGCGCTTTTTTAAAATCATGGTTCCGAACGTAGTCGGATACCTTAAGCATTTATTATTACAGTGAAGTGCAAAAAGGTCTAACATTTGTTTTTTAATGATGTAATGACGATGTTTACGTGTTATTAAAGAGGAAATTTTTTTTCTAATGCAGTTAAATTTTAGTGAGTGAAAATTTTAAGAATTTAAATTAAGTTAAATTTATTCACATGGTGGAAAGCCAAGCAAAATTTGCTTTGCAGAAATTATGGATGATGTGTGCCTTTACAAACGATTTTTTAAAATTCGCTATGTATTTTTTTTTATTTTTGAAATTTAATATTGAAAGAATTCGGTATACTTTGTCGTAGGATTCCGATTCTAACACTATCTGAGAAATCCAAGTTCTTTTTATTTTTTATTAGGGGCTTACAAACTAGAAAATCTCGAACGAGAAAAAGTTTGAAAATACAGATTAAAAAAAGTGTCCATTTCTTATAATTTTCCAAATCAATTACATGGTATTCATACGGTATGCGGAAGGAATTTTCAAGCCTTCTTTTAAGAAAGAAATAACAAATTTTGAGTTTGATGCAAACTGTTAACTACACAACAACTGATTGAGTTTTCCGTTTTTTTATCCCCGTGAAGGAGGATTTTATTGTTTCGCTGCGCATAACTTTTGAGCATATTACATAACATTATGACGTGACATATCTTTGTCTCCAATTTCTTGGAATTTTTTTTTATGGAGATAGTTGTATTAATCATTCATATCAAAATGTTATATTTGGGACTTGATTGTTGAGTTTTATTTTAAAAATTTACCCCTGCGAAAAAGAACGGATATATTCTACATAATTATATAGTTCCCAATTGTAATAATGGGTAGAAAACTCAAGCATCTATCATTAAGAATTTATCACATTGAGAAATAATTCCTTTTTCCCTACCCCTTTAAGATTAAAAAAAGAAAGAAATTTCGTTATTGCGACAGTTAAATATTTAAATTTAAAGGTATTTAGAAACAAAATAAAAAAAATTAAACTTATTATTTGACAATCAAATATTACAATATAGTTTAGTGCGTCCAAGACACTTTAACTATAATAGATTTGACAAAAAACAAACCTGAATTTACATTTTGAAAATATTAGAATTTAAATTTTGAATATACACATGATAAAAAAAATAAATAAAAATATAATATAATTACCATGTATAACACCATAGAAAATATTTATCCACATTACATTTTCAGCAAAATAGCAACCGGCAATCCCAAAGGTTGCAATTGCTGATCCCAGTAGACAGGCTTTCCTCTGAGACATATAATGTGTCAACACACTGCATGCTGGACCTAAAACATAAATCGAATTTAATATGAAATTTGCTCATTCTTATCGCATACTTTTTTCTATAAATTAAATTCTTCATTTCAGGGTACTTTTTTGAGCTCTCATATATTTATTGAGATAATATGAATTATGCTTATTATTATTACTATATCATTCTATTTAATTTCAAACAAGGTAAAAAGGGCATAAAAATTAAAATTTAAATTAAGAAATGAATGAAGCACCACATTTAAAATAATTCGTTTCTAATATTATGTGATTAGATCTTAAATCACATAATTAACGAAATTAAAGCAAAAAAATAATGTTGAAAAATACAAATTAAGGTTTACACAAACATAATTTTCTTTTTTTTCCCCCCACTATGTTCTATCAAAACCAAAAGCCAATGTATACATTTATACAAATTCAAACGAACTAAACTTTCAAGTATTCGACGACAACGTTCAATATAATAATTACTTGGATTTTTTGTCCAGTTATCGAATACTTCGTCGAAACATATATTTTAGATGTAAATTAGAGTGCATATAATCACATTTATATAATGTATTAAAATGCTATAATATAACATAAATAGACATGCCAAGGGCTTTAACCATGAGATATATACATAATACATTAGTTTTTGAAAATTTCTAATTATTTGTTTAAAGGAAAAGCCAAGAAAAGTAAATAATATTTTGTTTGGTGTAATGCAAATGCTTTTGCAATATCGTTCACTCATAATATGTACAATATAGATGTGCTATATTATATATACACACACAAAAAATATTTTGTAATACGCACAATACAGAGAAGCTCTGTGTGTGTTTAACATAATTCATTCTTCAACTTCAAAAACGGCATATTTTTCAATTCTTCAGACGAAACTCTATTTTCCAACAATGGGGCTTATTTTTGCGATTTAGAAAGATTTCCAGTATGTTCTTAACTTCATTCATAAACGTTTCTTTGATTGTCTTAAAAGCTTTCGTTCACTCGAAGATTTATACTTTTTCCCAAGATGTTTTATGTGCCTTTAAATTATAAACAATACTCTCTTCAAAATGCATTGCATTTACACAAAAGGTCTTTTAAAATCAGTCATTTAGTTTATGAATTATAGACCTTCCTCTACACATAATAGCTCACGTCTCGAATGGCAGGAATTCATGCTCCTTGAAGTCAAGTAAATCATCCAACAATGTTTCAAAATATACGTATAAAGATACATTTCTACAAAAAATATCTATTTCAGTTTTATTTTTTTCCGTCAACCTGTTTGTTTTGTTTGAACTGACACTGTACGAAAACAATTTGGAGTCAGGCGTCGACAGTCAGGCTTCGATATTTTCAACCATGGTTAAATAATGTAGATGGCACCTGAATTCAAACCTCACTTCCTCCCTATTCAGGGGCAACTGAAAGATTTGTTAATTATTTTTTTTAAATGTTTGATTTTACAATTTTTGATGGAATTAAGCTCAGACTCTATAACTTACGCATTATTTACAAGATTACAGAGATAATATATCTTTTTTCGTTTCAATGTTAATGAGTACTGAAAAATCAGAGTAAAAAATTATGAATTTATAACTTTTTAAAGAAAAATTAGCATTTATAATGATAAGGCTTAAAAATTATTGCGCAGCTATGAAAACCAAAGCTGAATGTTAACTTTTAATATTTTAGGTATTGAATTTTAATATATTCGTTCTATGATGTTTTTAAAATCATTTTAGAAAATATGATTTAAAAAATTTCTATTCTTCTCTCTCAATTGCATATCACAGAAATATTTGTGATAAAATTACGATTTGCGACACATTATAATATTTAATTAATTGCAATAAAATACATATTTAAACACATGAAAGAGAATTTTAAATATTTTTATCAATTAAATTTATCGGAATTAGATTTTTCCTCAAAGATTAACTAAAAATAAGTTCATGCAGTAATAAAGGTTATGACTAATTTTATATTCACGATTAATTTTTTTATAATTAAAATATTTCATGATTTTAAGGGACCTCTTTGAGAAATGCATTATGACTCTGATTGCAAGAGTTATGCTATTTCTTTTGCTATTATTTGTTGAATCAAAAACTTATTGATAGGTCCATTAACATAATTAAAAACAAAAAAAATAATACATTAAAAATTTAATTTAATTTAAAGCATTGTAATAAAATGTTTTAATAAATGCTTTTTTTTAATAAAATACTTTAAAAAGAATTTAATATACATCTATTAGAGAAAGGAACAGGATCAAATTTCATGTATAAGTCTGGTAAATGTCTATGACAATGTATCACTTGTTTTTATTCAATTCCTACTATTAGCTCGCACTGTCTCTATATATTTATTTATTTATATATTTGTATATTTATATATTTATTTATCTTGGTGGAATTTTCAATCGTTAATAAAATACATTTTAAAGCGCTGAATTGAGCTGAAATTTTATATACAGGACCATTTTGGATGACAATACAATAATTTAACTATAATTAATAAAATTAATTGATTAAAACTAATTATTTAAAGAATTACAAATACAGCCCCGTTGACATCATTTTTGGCGACTTGTGTCAAAACTTGAAAAGTTTTTTTTCTCACTTGCTAAAGCATTCAGTTGGACTGAAATTAAAAGGACAATACGATACTTTAATGATAATTAAAAAAAACTAATTACCACTTAATGTTGTGATTCTGTCCTAAGTATATACATATTTATACATTAATTGTAACTATTTAATAAAAAGTAGCTAAAATAAAATTTTTCGTTGTTGATCTAAGTAGGAATTGACTTAAAAACTATTTTTTTATATTACTTGTTTAAATATATATTTCAAACATGCACAAAACAGCACTTTTTTACGTAGTTAAACCTCACTCGAAAAATATTTGCTATACTATATTTTATTTATTTTTAATCTTATAATTTCTATTGAACCATTATGGTAAAATGTAAAGTTTTATAAATCAATTAATGATGAAATTTTCTTTAAAAAAAAAAGAATTATTTTTTCTAGTATAACACACCATATATATAGCGTTGATATCTTTTTAAGTCTTGAAATTTAATATTTGTTGTACTCTAATTTAGTATTATTCGGATATTATTTGAGCAAATCGACCGGAATAAATCAATTTTCTGCTCCACATTGCTGTGTCAGGAAAAATATCTGGCGAGTGATCGATCGCCGTTTCTAAATTAAAAAATGTTTCGTCGCTATTCGATATTGCTTCAACAAGTGTTCTATAAAGGATAAAAAGAACTTTCTGTGAAATGTACATGAAAACAACATTATGAAGAGAACTCTACATTTCTCGTACAAAACATAAAGGAACTTATTCAAAGCTTATTGTTCTTAATTGAGTATAATGATTGTTTCTTTCATGGAAATGTGTGTGTGTCTATCAATAACATTATTGTATTTATTGCTTTTAACGTAACCAGGGCTCTTCAAAAAAGAAATTATAGTAGATACTCTTCTAACCAGTTACCTCAGAACCAATCATTTGATGCATACTGTGAAATAGTTGGTTAAGCCAAATTAAGGGGACACAGTACGATTCAGTTAACAAAATTCGGTAAAAAAAATCAAATCTAATTTTCTTTAAGCCTAATTTTTCATATACTTTTCTCTCTCTATAACCTCACAAAATTTGAAAGCTCTAAACTTAAAAAACGCAGAATTATGAGAGCTGTTACGTTCGTTTTTATTCACATCCCTATGGCAAAAGAATCAAAATTTTAAACTTGCTTATCTCACAGAGAGATAAAATAACTAGTTGGTCTTCATTTAAAATGCTAAGGCTTTTTTTTTCTATTGTGCCTAATGCTTTGAAATTTTTTACCTATTACTAATAGCACATGTAACAAAAGTTGGTATGTATTTTTAATCAAAGCAATACTTATTTTTTAAAAAATTACTGAACTCAAAACTTATGCATTTTTTAAAGAATTTTCAATAAGCATTCATAGAAAGAAGTATTGTGCGAATATCATCGCAAAAACCATACCAACTTTTGTTATACATAGCTTGACGTACTTGTAAATCAAATTTCATGCGTGTACGTAAAGTTTTGTAGGAGGAGTAGCATTTTAAAATCCCTTCACGAATTTTAAGTTTTTTCGTTAAAAGATTTTATGGCCAGCTTGTTATGAAATTTTGAGCACAAAATCTGTTTTACATAGTATACACACATAGGAGGCAATCAAAAAAGTTTAAAAATCCTTAAATTAAAATTTTTTGGGTAAATCGTACCATGTCCCCTTAAATTAACTATAGCACACATAATTTTACAAAATGAGTGGAAGAAAATGGTGGAATGCACATATATGATTAATATATACTTTAAAAAATTAAACAGTTGTAAATTAGAGTTTAATTTTTGTTCCATCTTTAAAGTACTGTGTTACTTATTTTTAATAATTTTGTCAGGGAATTTTTTTATTCTCTTTAAGTTGCTATTATTAACATTCAATAATAATACCTATATCCTCATAATAACAACATAAAAATGACCTTTTAAATAATTTGAAATAAGTAAAATAAAAATATTAAAAAGATACCTAAATAATATTATGTGTGTACCTAAGCTAATTTATAAATCAAAAGTAACAGTAATTATATCAGTTTTCCTTATCATTGCAATAAGCCAAAGTAATCTCAAATACTCTTGCTTGTCAGCAAGGAAATTCAATTATACAATCCGAAGCTAAATAATTCAATAAATAAATTTTCAAATTTCTAAAAATAATTAAAAAGGCTTAATAGATAAGAAAGTTCTTTAAAATGCACTAAAATTAAGAAAAATATTAAAAAACGAGGAAAAAACTTGACATAATAAGCATGCATTTCATTAAGTTCGGAGTCACGATCAGAGTATATGCTCAAGTAGGCAATGACTATGTTGCAAACTTATGTTGCAAGTTAAAAAATACTTCCTTCGTTAAAATACAGTTTTCTTACGAACTTAAGAAAGAAAACTCAAAAACCAGTTTTAGTATTGCTGAAAATTGGTTGAATGTCTCGAATTAACATCCTTGCAGAGTCATTGGCCATGGAACTTGTAATTTTGAATCATGGTCAAGTCACGAGGACGACACTCTTCGCCTGTCACACTCAAGTTCTTCCAAGTGAGAGCGAGCACCACGTAAGAGACTCAGTTGAATAAAATGAGCTAATGATAGATTATGATAAAATGAGAAATCGAACATACGACTCGAATCGAACGTCGATAGCTTTGTGTTGCTAATTACAAAGCAGGGGTCGGCAACCTGTGGCACGCCATACAGTTCTCAGTGACACTCTATACTACTCTACAAATATGCCAATTTTTAAGTGGATGGAAGTTGATAAATTTGTAACGGACCTTATTTGACCAATATCTTCAGAATTATGGACATTTACGGGGTTACGAAAAAATCTGGAAGATAACTTTAAAGATAAATTTACAGCTGTTTTGTAAATTATTGGATATGATTACCAGATAAATTTAATTGTCTGAAGAGAAAAAATTGTATGTACTCTACTTTCCGCTTTTGCACGCATATCTAAGTAAAAAATCTTTCTTCCTGTGAAAAATATTTTGCATCCGCAAAGAAATTGTTTACCACTGAATGCTCAAAATCGTGTCAAATTGAGTCTCTAATTATACCTTTGGTTTTGCTATGTGAAAGTAAGGTGGTTCGAGCAGTGGCGCACACAAGGGGGGGTCCTGGGGGTCCGGACCCCCTCAAAGCTCTTGATTTTTTTCCGATTGGTTATAATTCTAAGTATATAATACGTAAAATTTAATTAAATATTTGTTATTAATGATTAATTTTATTAATTAATGCTAATTATTTATTCAATAATTAGTTTTTTACTGTGTTTTATTCCTGAAAATCGACAAAATCAAAAATAGCATGATACAAGAATGGTGAACTTTCAACCCCCCTTGAAAAATTCCTGTGTGCGCTACTGGGTACGAGTATTAGGTTCGCGCGCATTAAAGGTTTTATTTATCTTTTTATTTAACTATAATGAAGAGAAATACTTATATTTTATGCTGGTATTTCTTATTTTAATAAATATGTTTAAAAATATACATAATATATGTAAAGCTTTATTTATTTTTATTTTTGTTGAAGAAATAGTTATATTTTACATTTGTTTTTATGTTAAGAAATATCTTTAAATGATGTACAATGAATATATAATAAAACTGTAGATTGATTCAACCTCAATTTCTAACTCTGCATGCCTTTTTGCGAATTAGAAGAATTTGCAGGAATCGAATTGTTTCAAAAATTTCCTACTGTGTGGCAGGCTGAATCATATTGTTGGTTTGGCACGCCTCAGCTAAAAGGTTACGGACCCCTGTTACAAAGCTACCACGACAAGAGACTGGGATTTTAAAACTGTTAATTGATTTACCCCATCGTGAAACAATGAAATAGCTAAAAATTACAATTCCTTTAATCTGTTGGAAAATTCAGAAAATCTAGTTCTATTAACAAATCTCACTATAATATCTTTTTGTTAAAACCTGGACTTTTTTAACTAATCGAATACGTAAATTTCTGTAATGTGATATAAAAGAGATCTATTATAGTACTTGCTCTCTTTGTAACAGAGAAGAAGAGTATTAGAAGCTCTTTTTTGTACTCAAATTAATTAATTATTTTTTTGAATGAAAGAAACAGCTCAAATGAAATGAATATATATACTGGTTACATAAATCAGAACTGTATATAAAATAGTTTCCAGAAAAAGTTTGCATTTAATTTTTAGAAAATAATAATAGCCTTTTATAACATGTAATTTACATAAAATTACTCCATTATCCTTTTATTATTTCTTATAAAAGGAATTTTATTTTTAACTTTCATTCTAGTTTGCGGTTTTCTACGAGATAATTTTTAAACATGATATCACATTTAAAGGAAATACGTATGTTTTTCTTTCCAAGAAATTGATATTATAGTTAAAGCCATTCTAACATCTTCTAATTGAAAGAATAAAATTATTAAAAACAAGAATAAAATAAAGAATGCATAAAGGATGAAGGTTTCATCATATTCACTCAAGGAAAGCAAAATTCCAAAGAAAAAACAGGTCAACATTTTTTTTTTTTTTGGTCTTTTTCCATATTAAGCAATATTTTTTCCTTTCTATTACAGTTTTAATTATCCTTTCGAAAACGGCTCTTGCTTTTTTGAAAGCATTTTTTTCTTCTTCCTTTTGTGGTTTCAGAGAAAAGACTTGGGAGAAAGGTGCTCTCTGAAAAGAATGTCAATTGAGTTGAGGGGTACATTTTAAGTACGAGTAACAATCCTTATTGTGTTACCTACTTCATTCTGAATTTTGCTGCTAGAATTATTTAAAGAACGCCGTATTTTGCTGTTCATCTGTATTTGAGAACAAAAATGTTATTGTATTTCATTACTTACCGTCTCTAATTATTCATTAGTTCTCATTTTCAAGTAAAATGAACAAAGTTTGCCTAACATGTATTGGTTAAATCTAGATAATGGTTGTATCCGCCAGTATTTTTCAGTTCATTTCAATTATCACTGATAAATTTCTGTTTGTTTAAAAAGCTATTTCATTAATTTTAAAGAAAAAAATTAATGAATGTTTCAGAAACTCTAAAAAAAAATAATTCAGAACGCTCTATCAGATGAAAAAGTACTCTAAAATTAGTTTATTTTTAATTTACTATCTTGTTGACATTAATAAGGGGTGAGGATGAAATAATGTAATATAAAATTCACTGAAAATCATTTTAATTATGGTTTCTAGTATAAAAAATTTACTCATCTTGGAAAAAATTCTGTGAGTGTGATTACGATTGTTTTACAATTAGTACGCCAAACTCGGTAAAAAAATACATAGGCTAGACTTAATTGGCTACAATTGTAAAGCAAAGTGCAGTATGCTTTAATATATCATTTACTTTTGTATAAATCAATGTATTTTTTACAATACGAAATCTATTTCACTTTGTATTTCTCATACTATAATGCAAAATGAATTTTCAGTTTCATTTAATCAAAATGGAAAGTTTCATTATGGATACTCTTTTATATTTTTATAGGAACACTAGAGTTTGCAATCCCGTGTTGTATTCTCAATACCGGGATTTCGGGATTACATAATCCAAATCCCTGGATTTGTTCCGGGATTAGTATTGGACTATTTATTAAAAGTACTTGCACATTAGCATTAGTACTTGAAATTGCATAATAAAACTGAAAATATAACTAAAATTGGTTTAATATTAATTTTTTTGAAATAAATTTAAAAAAAACTTAATTCATCATAAAAAATAGTACATAATGAAATTAAAAAAGTATTTCTTCATTTCTTGTTTTTATGTAAATAAGCTTTTAAAAACACAGCTCGTCTAGAGTTTCTGCGTTTAAACGGCTTCTTATTTTTGCTACAAATTGTCCTACCGAAGAAAATGCTTGTGCTCTGATTATATACTACGAGTAGTAGGTGTTATCGTCATTAAATAAGAGTATGTTCTTTTCAAGTAGTCGCAACGTCTCCCTCCATTTTCAAGAAAGAGACATTATTTCTCTTTTATTTTTGATGGCAGTGTTTCAAATTCAATGGCTTGCATTTTGGTGCATATAATTCTTTGATAACTTTATCTAGTTCTTTTGTGTATAAATTGATCCAGTTACTGAATCAGAATGTGAATCAATGTCAAGTGTTACCTTATTTTAAATATAGAAGATCCAATTGCATGAGCTGTTAGTAATGCAATGGGATTTGAAGTGTCTCAAGTCTTCCAAGCAGGTCCACTATTAATTGACGGCATTTAATTGAAAAAGGAACTATAATAAAATCTATTCTTGAGATGTTGATTGTATTATTGTGTAAGTATTGCAGTGAGCCACTTAGATCTGTGCGACGTTCTCCCATATGAGAAATGAGAGCTGCATGTATTTTTTTTACTTATAGCACTTATAATTGCACAAAAAAAATTCTACGAACATATTTCATAAGCAAAATATAAATTTTCTAAGAATTAAATTCTTAGAAAATTTTGATGAGAAAAAAAATTAAAAATATAACTTAGACAAAAATTAAATCCCGGTATTGGTTTAATCTCGGGATTGGAAAAAAAACGCCGGGATCCCGGGGCTGCAAACCCTAAGGAACACCGAATGATATATAATCCTTTCAAGACCGGTGAAAAAAGAAAGAAGCACTCTTCCACTACCGCGCTACAAGAAAGATCTAGTCAATTCTTCCCATTACGCCCCTATTTTCATTCAAATAAAATCATAACTGCAAATAAATGTTCTGAATTTACAGTCTTTTTCATTGATAATATCTAAACATAGTACAATAAAATTTTCGTGATATTAAAAAAAAAGCAACTACTAGTTTTAAAGGAAACGACCACATTTTAACAGTCGTAACAAATAACATTAAAAAAAAATTAAGTCAATTTCTACTTAGATCAACAAAGAAAAAATTTATTTTAGCTACTCTTTATTAAATAGTTACAATTAATATAAATATGTATATACATATGACAGAATCACAACATTAAGTGGTAATTAATTTTTATTAATTCTCATTTAAGTATCGTATTGTCATCCAAAGCAATCGTGTATATAAAATTTCAGTTCAACTGAATGCTTTAAAACGTGAGAAAAAAACCTTTTCAAGTTTTGACACAAGTCGCCAAAAGGGTCACTAAGTCACCAAAAATGAGGCCAACGTGGCTGTATTTGTAATTCTTTAAATAATTAGTTTTAATCCATTAATTTTTATAATTTATAATTAAATTATTGTATTGTCATCCAAAATAATCATGTATATAAAATTTTAGCTCAATTGAGCGTTTTAAAATATATTTTATTAATGATTAAAAATTCTACCAAGATAAATAAATAAATATTGAGAGTGTGAGCTAATAGTAGGAATTGAAAAAAAAAATGAACCCTTTAATAAATTGAATCAATTACTCGTAAAACAGCACGAATTACATTTTTTGCTGGCTGAATGATATGAAAATGCTTTTAACTTTTCAAGAAATTGCAATTTTGACTTAATTTGACTGTGTTACAATTGCAAGGAAATTCTACGATATACCTATTGAAAATTACTTTATTGCCATCCAAACCACAAAACAAAAAGTTTAAATCATCGCGGTTTAAAACGATTGAATGAAAATAAAAACATTTCAAATCTTATCAACGAAAAACAAAAGTAATCCTACTGAAAACTGTTTTGAATGCTAGTTTAAGATTTCAAAAGTTTTCCTGAAACATCCATGAATGCTGTAATTGAGGTCAAAGGTGTTGGAATTAAATATCAGGTTGAGCTTGGTTAAAATTCATCTTTTTGTATTTAAATTTAAGTAATAATCTTTTTCACACACATTCGAAAATTCTTTGCAATATTTCAGCTAGTTTTATGTAATATTACATATTTTTTTCATTTGTTTATTTTGAAGAGTTCATTCTTCTTAGTTTATTTATACTATATGTCTTATTTTTTTTTATTTTATATACCTTTGCATGCATTAATAATGCATTTATATCACATGAGACTATACACTTTCTTCGTACTCTTATATTTTTTACTGTACATTTTAGAATAAATATTTAAAATTTCATTAACAAAAAATAATTCTAAATGAATGGAATTTGTATGAGCTATACGTAAAAAAGTATTATAGTTTTAGATCTGAGAATAGAATCATATACAATATATGTTCAAGTTATCTCTAAAAAAAATAGCATTTTGTTAAGTAATATATTAGACATAATTTAAATGGCACATAACATATGCTTACGCTGACTATCCAACTCGATCACATAACATGATTACATTCTCTTTCAAGTGAGAAAATTAAATACAACGTTAGATCAGCGGTTCTTATGCTGTAGTCCACGGACCCCTGGGGTCCCCAGCGCCTTTCTAGAGGGTCCGCGAACGTCTCTCATTTAATGAATTAATTAACTTTAGCTCTAACTTTAGCTAACTAATGTTACTTAAATTTAATTCCACGTATAACTGAAACATTTACTACTATACAGTGAAAAATGTATATTTTCGTAGTAGATAAAGAATTTTGTGATGTGGGTGTTTAGTTTTATTATTTTCAAAATTACATTAAAATCAAAATTGTCAAAATTATTTGACGGCACGTCTATACCTCATTAAACCTATCTTAAAGAAAAAATGTCAAGTTAATCCAAAAAGGTTCGCCATCCCTGCTATATAGCAATCCCACAAGTGGACAGAGAAATTATATATTCTTCATTCTATTTATTAATAAAAGGCATTAGAAAAATTCTTTCTGACTTCAGAGTACATACGGAAACCAAGCTTCATTGTTTCAAAAATGTCAACTATGTCATTATTAACAAAATACACTAACTTGTAACATTAGTAAGGGAAATGAAAAAAAATTGAACAATTAGAGACAAGTCAATATTTATTCAGAACATGTTTAGCATATACAGATGATTTGTTCGTCGTAGTTCTTCCGCCCTGTTACACAGTTCTACATTTTTTTAACGCAATGTGTAGCAATTGCGAAATAGATGTTATGACATGCATGCTCATTAATTTTTTCAAATTGTAAGAAAGCAACTTTTTTCTTTTCGCTTAGGCCAGGTTAATGTTCTGGATTTTTTCCCCTTCTAAAAGCAGAGTTCTATTTTATCCGTGTCCTTTTGTCACGTGATATAATGATAAAATGTAGCTATACTTTTAGCGATAAGTAAAAATGTTTAACACTGACAATTATTGTTTTCCCTCTGAGCAAATTTAAAAAAGTGGGTTTTTAATCAACAATTTTGTTATTTATCAATCATAATTTATCAGTGATTTTTGTTCAACTATAATTTTTTCAGAGTTTTATGATTAATCTTATATTGTTAGGATAAAAAATAATATCTTCTATAATTCATAAGATAATCTAATCCAATATTTATTTCAAATTGAAACCCAGAAACAAGGATTTTACTCTGATTTTAAAATAAGCACATTTTTTAAAAAATAAATATGACTTTTGCTTTTTTTAGCAAATTAAATTACATTTATGTTCACATTATCTGTCTTCCAAACTGTGCATGCTTTCAAAATACAAATTCATGCGATCAAATATAAATATATTCTACAATGTACTCATTGACACATTTATATGATTTCGTTAAACATATTTCACGGCAAAACATTGTAAAAAAAGATAAAATGAAAAATGAAAAAGAAAATATTTTTGAATTATTATCAAATTTGTATTCAGTAGATTTTAAACTTAAAGAACTATTCAAATACATCTGATTTGTTAAAAAATACTGCCCAATATATAAAATGTTTTTCAATTCCTACTATTAGCTCGCACTCTCTCTCTCTCTGTCTATATATTTATTTATATATTTGTATATTTATTTATTTCTCTTGGTGGAATTTTCAATCGTTAATAAAATACATTTTAAAGCGCTGAATTGAGCTGAAATTTTATATACAGGATTATTTTGGATGACAATACAATAATTTAATTATAATTAATAAAAATTAATTGATTAAAACTAATTATTTAAAGAATTACAAATACAGCCACGTTAGCGACTTGTGTCAAAACTTGAAAAGGTTTTTTTTTCTCACGTGTTAAAGCATTCAGTTGGACTGAAATTAAAAGGACAATACGATACTTTAATGATAATTAAAAAAACTAATTACCACTTAATGTTGTGATTCTGTCCTATGTATATACATATTTATATTAATTGTAACTATTTAATAAAAAGTAGCTAAAATAAAATTTTTCGTTGTTGATCTAAGTAGGAATTGACTTATATAAAAACTATTTTTTTTATATTACTTGTTTCCACTTAGATTGATATATAAATTCTGAACACTACAAAAACTTCAAAGTACCTTAGTTGAGTTAACAATGTACTTCTTAATAATATATTTGTAGTCATATTGAAATACTCTTTTTATAAATGTAACGCGGTAAGCTTCAGAAATTGAATGTAAATTCAGAAATTACCTCTTTGTTTAAAAAGAACAATTGAAATCGCAGCTGTGTGATAATTATTCAATAGGATTTATAGTTTTCCAGATACAACAACAAACTTTAATTACATAACCAAATGAATTACATTTTACAAAATATTTTAATATCAAAAGTGCTGTTCGTAGAAATTATTCAACTTGCCCATTAGCATACGAAAAATTTAAGTACGTAATCAGAAACGATCTTCTTAGAAAAAATGTAAAAAATATAAACAGCACTTTCACAATAGACATCCTGCTAGAAATCGTATTGAATACAGAATTATGTATCTCTTTTTAGATGAATTTTGATCAGCAAGAGAGGTATTAATATTCACATCATCCAGTGTAGATTTTTGTCTGTTCTAAGACGAAGCTTGATGAAAAAGACGAGATTGAATCTTAAAACGTATAGTATTTTTTCCCTCTGAGTTTTTAAGTACAGGAGCTCGTTACATAATACAATGAAATTCGAAAAAAAAAAAATCGTTGTGGAATGTTTTCCGGGTTTTATATATAGCCTCCGCTTTAAGAGGCAGTAAAATCAAAACAACGGGATTTTTACATGAGGTAAAAAGTGATGGAAAATATATTTGGCATTATCTGATTCAAGTATTAGAGCTCATTAGCGAAGCCCTCTGTTTAAACACCGTAATATCCTTGAAAATTATTTTATGCCTTCTATGTACAAAAAGATTGCGAAATCTTCTGATTGGTGATTCTATTAATTCGAGTTTAGAGGTAAGCACATGCACACACATTTCCTCGTATTTTAGTTTAACTAGTTTTTCTGGAGAATTTTAGTTAAATTTTAAATATTTTAATAAAAAATATAATCTTTCTTTAGGTTTTTATAATCAGCAGTTTCCTTCAATGCTGTTATCTAAATTGGTTATTTTTCGAAAATTTTTAAAGACCATTTTCAACAACCATTAGCGTCTTTTTGAAAATATAAGTATGTAAGCGAAAATATTTTTGTTTATCACGTTTAATACTAAAATTTCTGTTGCAATTTAAATATGTGCTTTTAGAAAATCGCTGCAAAATAAAGGTAAAAAAGTCGTTGTCCTAGTTAATGTACTTTATATTAGTAATTTTTATATCCATATATTTTTAATTAATCATTTAAATTAAAAGAATATGTTGCAGCAATTAAACGAGGATTTTTTTAGAAAGAAAACCTTCTTTATTGACTACATTGACAAATGTTATTTATGCCACCTGATCGACAGTAACATTAGATCAAGGCCCACGAAATTCATCGCGGCAAAGAGCTACATTTACTTCTGTCGTTAGCCGTAGTTTTAAGCACCATACAGTGACAGTGTGATTTGGCTCGATTCCACTCCAATTTTGAGAGATGGTCAGGGGCCTCCCACCTCTCTTCCCCTTCCACCAATCTCACGAGAACGCTTGAAGTACGACGGCTACTTAGAGTACCTCCATGCATACAAATAAATAATTATGGTTATAGCTGAGAAATATAGTGGATACCATGTTTTTTTTAATAAAAAAACCAACATTGGAAAAAAACCCACTCAAAATTGCTGAATGCGCAGCTCATTTTCCCTGAGATATTTTTCGATTTAGATATTTACTACACACTATGAATTCTGACTGGCAAAGAAGATACTTCTTTTAAATCAGCTACGACCAACCAACAACACTTTTTGTCTAAGTTACTTAATAAACAAAGCAGCGACGATGACATCAATTAAAAATGTACATTTATTAATTAAATTTTCTAATAAAGAAAATGTTCTGCCGTGGGGCAGCGATTAGAGGTTGTGATTTACCCGAAAAAGTGTGCACGCCAACTCTTCCCCGCGAGTCAAAATTGGCAATGATCGGAATAAGACTGGTTGGTTAATTAACTAGCAGACAAATTAATCTTTACCTAGTTTAGTTGAATGAAGATATGACTTAAAAATATTGTCTTTCAAAAACGAAATTTAACATCTGTTGCTGAAATCAGAAATAAAACCATTCGATTTTTTACAAGGTTATATTAAAAGCTACCAGAAAATAAAAATTGGTTGATCGATTCTGAATTTCTTAAATTTTGAAAACTTTTATAATGTAATATGTTTTGGAGCTTAAACGTTAAAAAAGAGTTACTTTTCTTTTAGAAAAGCTTTTTTCTGCTCATACTATTCACAACTACTTATATTTACGAATGTTTGTTTTCAAGTACAAATGATATCAATGTAAGGAAACAAACTTACATATGTACATTTCGATAACCATTCAAGAAAAGAGTAATATCCAGCGGCGTAACGGAGGGGTAATATTAAGGCTTCCATGCAAAGTCAGGTTTTGGGCCCAAGTTGTATCTTACAAAGGACTGCAAAACCCTAAGATAACATAGGTTTTGGACCCCCTAGAATTATGGGCTCCCCTTCAAAGTCAGGTTTTGAGCCCCAACCCGGATCTTACAAAGGACCGCAAAACCCTAAGATAACATAGGTTTTGTGTCCTCAAGAATCCCGGGCTTCCAGAGATGCGGGGGTGTACGTTACGCCACAGGTAATACCAGTTTTATTCGAGATTACAAAATAAATTATAAAAAGCATGTTAAGGTTCAAAATAAATTTTAACTAAAATGCACTCAAATAATAATAATTTTAAGCGTTATTTAATTAAAATTTTAGTTGTTTAAAGTATATATCTCTAAATTTTTTTTTTTTACAGTCATTCGAGATTTTTAATTTATATAAATATACGTGACTTACAAATCATAGTTATTTTGTCTTTTATAGCAAAATAATGTTTAGAAATTTAAAATAGCACTATGATTGTTTCAAAAAATCTGACTTCCTCGAGTTTGCTTAATTAATTTTTTTTAATTGTATTCTTAGAAGAAAAATGTTACCGATCCATGATTCCCCCAAAATAATGTAATTTAAGGGTTAAAAAAAGAATGAAAAACTATTTTACATCTTCGAATTAAAAAAATTTGCTTCTTCATTTAATGTGAATATAATTACACGCTTAATATATGAAGTATTATTTTATTAATTATACTATATTTTTCTTAAAAAATTATTCAATGATATTTTTTTTAGGGAAAAGGAAAAATTTAATTTTTTCACGAAAGATGTATTTTAAAATTGGCAAAAATAAAAATGCAAGGAAATTCTAGAGGGCAAAGAGCGAGAAGAGTTTTCAAAATAGAAACTGGATCAGTCTCCCAAAGTTGACAACGTGCGCTTTCTCAGAAAAACAGAATCCTGACACACTTTCAGGCAAATATTGACTTTGTTCAACTTGGCAGCATTAGCATGACCTGATACTCAAAGAATGTTAAAATTCAAGCACGTGATGAAGTTTAAATGTTGTGGAGGAGGCAAAATTATTGATTTCCGCGAATGCAGCATATTCCCTACTTTGTAACCGTTGACCTATACAGCATAGCTCTGCTGCAAATTTTCCTGTTATTGAGTTGGCGTTTGGGCTTTTCCCTACATAAAAATTTTCGTCCTTATTACTATTACATCACTCTATTGAAATACGTTATCTAATGGACTATTTACTTTTTGTATCTTCTTTTAATTCAAGAGGCTTAACTCAGAATTAATGCTTATTTAAACAATTTTTATTACCCTCAGCTATGTTGGCGAATGTTATTTCTTCTTCCTCTCAGCGACGTCGCTTTGAATGAGTTGAGCGATTGAGTTTTATTTACTTCGCAATCTGAAGCAACACCTGGGCTACTGGCAATGTGTGAACCCCATTATTCTGAACCAAAGTCAAATTATGAAGATGAAACCTGAGCTGGCAACTCTATCTCTAAACTCCCCCTCCCACTATGAGCCACGACAGGTATAACATGCATCAGCCCCTCTACACGGAGAGTCTTCAGTGTCTCTGGTTCTTGAGCTCATGATCCGTAGGCCACGAGCTTGTGACCATGACCACAAGGCTAATGCAGCGCCGTTGCTTCATAAGCTTGCTTAAGTTATCCGACTGCGTTCGGAACTATAATTAAAAATTAAAAAAAGCGCATAAATGGATAATTTTTATGATATTTAGTGTCACTTAGATTAGAATACATGTATAAAATTGTTTTAAGGATATTATGGCAAAAAAAATTGTTTAAATACAATATTTTGGCAAAAAATTAACTTATAGAATAACCTTTTCTCAAAACGTTCTCCTTTTATAAAAAATGCTTCTATAATAATAATATTTTGTGTGTGTGTGTGCTTATATAAATTTAAGACTTCTCTAGAGAGTCTGATCTAGGATTTTTGAAAAATTCACATTATTTTCAGTTACCACCAATTAAAATAATTACCCGCGTTTTTTTCTTAAAATTTCTCCCCTGTTGTAGTAAAATATACGTAAATCCACTTCTAGTTATATATTTCAAAAGTTCTAGTTCAGCCTCTGTAAAGAGGTCCGAGCTATATACAGACAAAATATTATTATAATAGAAGCATTTTTCATAAAAGGAGAATGTTTTGAAAATTGTTCATTCTATGTTCATTTTTTGTCAAAATATTACACTTAAATAATTTTTTTATTGTACTAACATTCTTAAAACAAATTCTATATATGTTTTCTAATCTAAGTGACACTAAACATCATAAATATTATCCATTTATACGCTTTTGCAAAATCATGGTTCCGAACGTAGTCGGATACCTTAAGTTGAATCATTACATTGAAAATGGATATCAAGAGATGTTTAGCATCAAATACGGCTTTTCTCAAAGTAAAAATTTGCAGGAGGCATTTTTTCTCATTTCTATCAATATATTTTTGTTAATTTTTCAATAATTTTTTATTATACTTTCAACTGTAGATCTATTACAATTAATACGTCATAAATATCTATTCCGATGCTGTCTCTTTTCGATATCTACATCAGTGATTCTGAACCTTTTTTTCTGTTGAGGTACACTTTTAATAATTTCAAAATTTTGCGGCACACTAGCAATAAAATAAGTTTAAAAGAATGTTACTTATTTATAATAAACTATGTAAAAATAGTTTATGATAATAGTTTTCAATGTTAAATAGAATAATATATACGAAAAAGGCAACAAAATGGGTATTGAGTAATTAATTACAAATCAATTATAAGGATACATTTAATGCAAAATTTGAGCTTGATGTTTTTTGATAATTTCGCTTATATTAAGTCGTAAAAATGATAATGCCATTCTCATTTCGTGTCATTTACATTTAAAAATCTCGATTTTTTTTTCATTTTTATATTTGTTAATGCTGAAAATCGGAATTCACACAAATAAGATGTAAAAAATTGCAACAATATTTTTTAAAGCTTTTTTGGCTATTATGGGATAATTGCCTCTAATTATAATCCAGAATGAATTAATTGACTCTTCTGAATGTTTTGAAATTAAGGTATCCAACTACGTTCGGAACCATGATTTCAAAAAAGCGCATAAATGTATAATTTTCATGATATTGAGTGTCACTTAGATTAGAATACATGTATAAAATTGTTTTAAGGACATTATGACAAAAAAAATTTATTTAAATACAATATTTTGCAAAAAATTAGAATAACCTTTTTTCCAAATGTTCTCCATTTGTAAAAAATGCTTCTATTGTATTAATATTTTGCCTGTATACAGCTCAGACCTCTGTACAGAGGCTCAACTATGATTTTTGAAAAATTCACATTATTTTCAGAGTTACAATTATTACAGTGAAATAATTATCGGGGTATTTTTTTAAAATTTCTCCCTTCTCTGTTTTCGTAAAACATGGATAAACCGACTTCCAAGTTATGCAAATCAAAAATTCTAGTTGAGCCTCTGTACAGAGGTCTGAGCTGAATACAGGAAAAATATTATTATAATAGAAGCATTTTTCACGAAAGGAGAACATTTGGAAAAAAAGTTATTCAAAGTTAATTTTTTGCCAAAATATTGTATTTAAATAATTTTTTTTGTCATAATGTCCTTAAAACAATTTTATATATGTATTCTAATCTAAGTGACACTAAATATCATAAATATTATCCATTTACACGCTTTTGCAAAAACACAATTCCGAACGTAGTCGGATACCTTAAATCTCGATTATGACAGAGAAATTATTTCCTTTCATTCAAAATTAATTCATATAGAGATATATCCGTCAGCACAAATGGATTGCGAACCTAATCAAAAATTTTTATATCTAAATTTGGGGAATAATGTTAAATCAGATCATAACTAAAAATTAAAATTAAAAAAAAATAGGCGGCTCACAAAAATGCCTCAATGCAGTGGTTGTGAATCAGTGATCTAGACTTAACTATGATTTTAACTCAAATTTTATTCGGATTACTTATTTAAATTTAATTGTTTATCTTTCTTATTGATTAATAAAATTGTCTAAGGATTGATCATATAAAAATTCAATATGAATATAAATGGTTTTCTTGAATATTCCTTGAGAGTTATTTTTTTTTCACATATTGATTATAAGAGGCAGACCATTAAGTTTCAATCGACAGTCAGACTTCTAACTTTCATACTGCTTGAGGAAATTCCAATTCAATTTAATGCATTCGAAAACTAATTATTTGAAATTTAAAAATAAACTATAAAATTGTCTAATGGATAAAAAAAAATGTAAAACTGTTTTACTTTGAATAATTTTATCAATGTACAATAAATACCACGAAGATTATCGGTAGTAAACTTCAAAATTTTGAGAAGAGCGGTCAAGTGAATAAGACAACACATATGAACTAATGAAGCTCAGTGGTTGAGTGATAATGCATCGCGCTTCCACACCACAGGTCCAAGATTCAATCCCCGAGCAGGGCAAGGTCGACTCAGCCTTTCATATCTTCAGTGGGTCGATAAATGGGCACCAAGATTGCTTGGAAACTTAACACTGGGGTCTTCGTGCCAGACTGATCACCTGATCGAAACATCTGCTCATGTACCTCAGGGACCAAGGTCACGTATACTGATATGGGCACAGTAGGCCTTGGCCCTCATGGGCTGTTGCGCCACTGAGTTAAGTTACGAACTAATCTCCAGAACGTAATCCAAAACCTCCAGATTTTCACATAGGAAGACTTTGTAGCTTGGTTTACATTTAAGTGCATTATAGTTTTATAATTCCAAAGGGATGATCTTAAATCAAAAAGGACTCAAATCTGTAATTCGGCCGTTTTAAAAATCTTTATCTTAGCCAATGTGTTACGACGGTTTGAATTCAAATAATGGTAAAAATGTTTAAGATTGATTGGTTAATTATTTACGATGTACTCTGAGAAGAAACACGATAGCTATTGGTGACAAACGTAATTTTGAGTTAAATGCTTAAGAAATTATGTTTACATGCCTCTAATCGATATCCATTGACAGCCTTAAGAGACAACTGAAAATTTAATGAGTGTGTGAGTGTGATATTAAAGTCGCACAATAAAGCTGCACGAGGGCTATTGGCAACGGACCTCGTAATTTTGAACCGTGGTCAAGTGACGAGGACGAAGTTTGAGCCGGCAACCCCTTTTTCTAACTTCCATACCACACCAACGAGAGGATGTTTGGGTGTCGACATATTTAACGGGCATCGGCCCTGTGATGTTTGAGAAAATTAATGGTAGCATGAGACTTAGGAAATTAAATATTTGGGTTATTTGCGTCACAGTTCTTAATTACAGTATATACATTCACATTGAAGTTACTCATAATATTGAGTATTTCATTAGAGTTCAGAATATGTTGTTTGTGAGAGAGGAGGCCCTACAACCGTTTTCTTCGGTGTTTTCCAATGGACTCCCAGTCCACTCCATGGTTTTGGGATGGGGCGGTTTATTTCTGATACCTCGAAAAACACTTGGAGCTTCCGGCTGACGGTCATAGGTTGCCAGAGCGATGTCAGTAGACAAGACTCCACAATATTTACAGATGCACGTGTGCATAGGAACGTTGTTATCCTATCCACAAAAAAGAACCCAATTTTTCAGCTGTGTGATGTGAAAACGTCACAGCTCCTCTGCAAGGCGAGTCTTCAGCGGCACTAGACTCGAACTTATGAATGCAAGCCCCGAGTCCCTGACCTTGACCACTAGGCTACCACCTCCACTAAAATGTCACGAGACTTTTCAAGTTATAAATATATTAACTAGACTTTCTAATATAAAAAAATTATATTCATTGCCCTTAACTGTCCAAGTATACAAGTAAGTAATATCTTATTATAAAAATTCAAATTTATATAATAATTATACAATGGAATTAATGTACGTCAACATGAAAATGTCTTAACTCAAAGCAAGCTGTACACGAAAATTTATTTTTATTCATGTGCTAGTTTTTCAAGTAGACGAAACCGTTAAAGTACTTTCTTATCTTCCTCCTCTAGTTCACCTCCGTTATAGCTACAGACGATCGATAAATTATTCGCTCTTTCAAATAGTACACGAATAATAAAAGTTATTTGAAGTTTTTTTTTTACGTAAATCTATAATTTCTTTGGAGAATAAAGTTTAAAAAGAATATTCGTTATAAGACTAAATAGAAATAAGAAGGGTTATTACTGTTTTTTGCTATTAAAGTTTTAAGATGAATCTCAATGTTTAACTTAAATAAAGCTCTAATATAAATAATAGTTAGAAATTTAAAAATACAGAGACAATTGTTAAGCTTTGATTCCAGGAGATTAAAGAGTTCTTACAAAAATAAATGAAGAATTCAATGTCACAAAACATATTTCAAAAGTAAATATATTTAACAAAAATATATATGAAAATATGTGGTTTAAATAATAAAAATACATCTCAAAAGTAATTGTCTTTTTTTACAAGATATTGTTACATTACAAAGTGTTTAAAAATCTAAACTATTCGAGAGAAAGAGAAAGAGAGAGGGAGAAAGAGAGAGAGAGGTTACAGAGTGAATTCGGACAAAAAAATGACTTTTTCTCAACGTAAACTCTTTTCTATATTATTTTAAATGAATTTTTTTTTTGAAATATTTCACATAATTCAAGATTTTCTTTTAAATGTATACATAAAACATAAAAATAATTGCGTAGAGAGATTTATGCGCGTTAAATATATTGAGGCCCAAGATCACAAGATGCCGTGGTGTGGAAGTTTGGAGAGTGGGGTGCCAGCTCAGTGTCATCTTCGTCATTTAATCGTGGTTAAAATTAGGAGATTCATTGCTCATATAGCCTTTGATTCTGGAACTCGTGAAGATTCGAAATGCGATGTTAATACCCGACGAATCAATGAAATCCAAGGCAATGATTCACAGATAAATCGCAATCGATGTGAAAAAGGCAAGTTCAGTTTTATGAATCGTAATTTTAAAATAACCATCTGAATTTTTTTTGTTTATCACTATCACGTGTTTAGAATGCAGATAAAAAATAACATAAAATCTTCATCATAAATTTAAAAACACCAACATGTTTGCTACATGCGTTCAATATAATTAAATATTGTTAAAAGTGGTTTAAAAGGAAGATCAAGCATTGTAAGGTAACAAATTTATTTAACAATTCTTATTAATGTAATTATAAGAAACTGCATCATACATAGTTTACGATTTTACGCAATGATTGTAACCAAACTTATTACATTACTTCTACTTTAAACACAGGCATAAAACCTCCACTACATTTAACTTACAATATATATTCATATTAACTTGTTATACTATAATTTTGATTGGTAAAATAATGATTTTTTTTACCATTTCGATCATTTGTAATGAATGTTTTACGAAGAAAGCAGGTATTTTTTCTTAACTCTAACCGATGAAACCCATGGAATATTAAAATAAATGCACGTGATTCCTTTGAAATTCAGTATGTAAAATCATGATATAATTACCTAGAAAACTATGAACCTTTTCATGAGTCATGATCAAAAATTAGCTTTTTTAAAAAACATGGATAATATATTAATATGTCAAATTTGAATAGAAATTTGATTAAAATGTTATGGTAAACTACGGTAAAGCATCCATGATGTGACTTAATTCTATAAATTAAATTTTAAAATTAGCTCAAGTAAACATACTAACGATGGTTTCAATAACGATTTATTTAGAAAACATGGATATTTATTGCACTTTTATAAGGTATCCGACTACCCTAAAATCATGATTTTTGAAAAATTTTTTTTAATGCTTTTATTTTATAGGCCATCTTAATAGCTTTATAAAAATTCCAAGTTTTTTTTTTACTTTCTATTCACTAGAACAGAAACTACAAGTGATTTAGTAAAAACAGATGCCATAACTTTACATAAGATGTCAAACTTTAAAATAGGTTTTACTCGAAATGTACTTTTTTTGAAAAGCTCAAACAAGGACAGTGATTGCTCAAAAATTTTTTAAAATAATTTGCTGCAATTTTTTTTGAATGTTTTGTATAGTAGTAGAATTGTTTTAACCTTCACAGATTTACTGTTTTATTAAAAAATCTGAAGTTCTTTATGTGAACATAATCACTGTTTTTTTTTTAAAGCAATTTCAAATAATAACTAAGATAAAGTACTCTAGTTTTCGTTAAAATTAAAATATCTCTTATTCTGAAGGTCATTTCAAAATGGAATAGAAAAGTAATACATCAAATTGAAAAATTGAGAATTTCTTCAATTACTATTTGTACAGAGCGGGCCCCGTTTATGTAATTTTTTTGTCAATTTTTACCCTTTTTTTCCCATTTTAGTAGTAATAATTCATTTTTCTCTTCTTAATTTTAGCTTTTTTTTCTTAAAATGTACTAAATGAATTTCAAAACCGCAAAAGATCTCCATATCACCCTTTTTTTAGAAAAAGTTGTCGCACGTAGTAGGATATCTTAAAACAGATTGGTTGATGATAATAGGTTTCATCGAATCATTTCAGTATTATTAAAATAATAAAAAACATGTAAAAAACACTGTTTCTATTTATAAACTTTCAACTAAGGTCAGTCTTTTTTTTTTTTGTCTTTTTGTGTTTTTGTTTTAGTATGCAGTCTTCTATAAATAAACTTATGAAGCAAGTTTTATTTTTTGCATTCCAAAAACGAAAGTATATTACATAATTCACTTACCTATAAGTTGAAAAATAGCTGCACATAAAGCAAAGGGCCAGGAAGCCTCTTCCCTACTGACGTCATAATTCTGAAGCACGGCCACGTAAATGACGCCACCAGATCTGAAGATCCCAAAAAGTGCAAAATGAATGTATGCACTGCATACAACAATAACCCAGCTGTACCCACTGTCTGGTCCGTGCATAGTCATACTTCCCATGTTAATGAACGTCACCGAATCTTCCTCTTCAGAGCACGTGGAAATTTATCCCATTGTGGGATAAGGTGAAAATGCCAAGGTTGATGAGTTTGACGACAGAACTTCGAGTCTTTAACAGTTGTCGAATCACTTTTTTTGGTTCTTCTTCTGTTTTTGTTTCAGGTTTCTTCTAGCTTTACCTTTCTCTCTCTCCTGAAAAGAATGAATAAGAGTGAATGACTTTGTTGAAAGGCGGGTTGGATAAGTACGACTGGGTTTGGATAATTAGTAATTGGGAGGTTCATTGAATAAAAATAAGGTTCAGTGTCTTGTAGTAGCCATTTCACAATGGAATGGAATGGAACAATGGAATTTTTCGTTCTCTTGGAGAATTATGTATTTTTGATAGATATATTTCCAAAGGTTGAAAATAAGATGTACACAGCGTCGCAAGTTTACTAGAGTTCTATTAAAAACGTTGTCCTTGCAAAAACATTTTTATTAATAAAAGTAAACGAAAGAATTAAAAGATTAAAAGCAGATTAAAAGATAATTTTTAGTCATATAACTGCTTTTAATCTTGTCGACTGAATTGTTATGGAAGAGCAAAGATAAATAACTATTATCACTTTTCTGTGGTTAAGATCTTATATTTTTAATGATAATTAGTTTTATCGTTGCATCATTTTCCGCTGAAAAAATACAGTCGAACCTCTATATTGCGAATTTTTCTATATAGCGATCTTTTTCCCGGAACCTTGAACATTTCACGATTTTCTTCCTAAAATAACCTCTCTATAGCGAAGTGTGAACTTTTTCTTTTGTGACTTAATTCTTGTTCTCCCTTTTTTTAATAGTATTTTTGGAAAAATTTCAAAGTTATTCTCTTTTTAATACATTTTATGGTGGTCATAAATCTTGAACCGGTTTTATTAGATCCTAACTCGCCGAGAGCAATAGAGTTCTGGACGTTTCATCCAAGAAGAACAACCTTTAACTCCCATTGCCCAGTTCATTAGAAGCATCTTCGATATCCTCTTTCATCCTCAGTCGAGTTGTCCCGTGTCCCCGTATTTTAATTATAAAATAATGTATGTTTAATATTACTTGTATGCTTTAAATTATAAAATGTCCTTAAAATTCATTAATTTTAGTATAAAATTATTTTCTTAATATTGAAAATTCAGTGAATTCTTCGACATTCTTTTTTCTTGTTTTCCTAGCAGTTTTTCTTTCTCTTTTTTGATGGGTAAGATATATAAATTAAACATATATTAATTTAAACAAAGGTGTAAATAATAATTCTTTTTAATATATAGTGTTTATGAATTTGAAATTTGTTTTATGTGGTTTATAAAGTAATTAAAAAATTAACCCCTATTTAACGAATTTTCCATATAACGAACTTTTTTCCGGGATTTAGCGACTTAGTTATATAGAGATCCGACTGTACTAAAAAAAGAATCCAAAATTTATTTCTTTTATCCATAACCAAATGCATTTAAAACTTATGTATTGTTTCATCAGTTATAAATATGTAAGTTAAGGGGAAATATATCTTTTTAATACTTCATCATTTAATTCATAGAGAATTTCTGGAGTGAGGATCTCCTTTGTGAGTAGGTAATAAAATATATACTGAGATTAAAAGAGTTATTGAAAAATATATTAGGAGAAAATTACTTGTAAAACCGTCACGATGTTAAATATTGCTGTTATCTGACGCAGTGAACATTTTTATAACTGTGTGGGTCTGTTGAGTAAAGTAATACAAAGCTGTTAATAATATTTGAACAAAAATTTATCTCCCATTGCTTTGAACTTAGTGAATAGATGACAAATGTAAACAAAAGCAAGTACAGTGAGACCCCGCTTAACGCGGGGTATACGTTCCATCAAAGTAGAGCGTAATATGAAACAGCGTTAAACGACGTTATCTCATCATGTAAATAATAGGGTTAGGGGAAGATGGGTAGAAAATTAGCCAGGTATTTTACCATTAAATTTATTAATTATGCGTTTTATAACAATAAAACAAAGATGTATTTCTTACAAATATAGAAACATAATTAATGAATATACATATAAAAATAAATAAAATTCTAAGTCAGTATGTTTACATTTCATATCATACAGTATCTTCCGTATTTCCAATTTTCTGCCTTTTTATCAAGAAGGCATCTAATGCAATTTGCGTTTTCCTTTTGCGCTCTGTAAGAAGTTGTTGGTAAGTGGATAAGGCATTCATAACGCCCCGTCTTGCCTTTGAACTCTTGTCAAAATTTGCTCCTGCTTTTTCTTGCTGCTTTATTTTCGTGTTTTTTATTATCACCCATGATAAAAATTAAAAATCATATTTGTCACTATAGCAATCGTTATGTAATATAAATTTATACTTACAATTACGTTAACAAATGTTTGAAACGATAAAAAATACGTTCGTATAACACCGCTGGAAAGAAGAAACACAGATAAACTGCTTCGAATATCTGGAAGCCTACTGCTGTGTGTAATTTCGGGGAATCCCACACTTCAAATAAAAGAGCGTTAAACCGAAGCAGCGTTAAGCAGGGTCTTACTGTATATTAAAATATAGAAGGGGAAAAAAACTGTACTTAAGTAAGACGAAGGAAAAACTTTTTTAATTAAATAACATATACTGTTACATATATATGAAAGGAAAGTTATAACAAAAAGATTTTAACAATAAGGAATCTACACACACACACACACACACAAAAGACTCCATTATTCTATGTGAGGAGTTAGTGGTTTAATACTCAAATGCTACCATGACCAATTGACTCCACGACCCCGTTTCCCATATTTCTGTATGAAATGGAGGTAATTTAACAAAACAACTGAAAAGAATAAGTTTTATTCCGTATAATTTAATTAATTTGAATAGTTATTAATTTTGAGAAATCAAAGCATGTATCCTTTCAATGTATATTTTGAAATAGCATTCTTGAAACACTACTGAATAGATTAGGTAAATTTAAAATATTTTAGTAAAAAAGTATTACTTCAAATACATTTAATTCACTGATATATGAAGGGAAAAGGGTTTTTAAATATTCAAAATGTTATTATACGAAAGTAGAATAACACCGTTGGGGTTTCCTCAATTAAATTAATTGTAATGGTAGCATTAATAGGCCTTCTTTACATGTCCTGTTATTTCTACAGAAACAAATAACAAACGCGTTTAGCAATTTTGAATTGTGAGAAATGTTCGAAATAACATGTTTGTTTAAAATCTTCTTATCAAAAACAGCAAGCACAAAGAAAAGTTATTCTGTATTCGTTGTTTAGCATTTAAAGCCTCGTTAACAAATTGAGAACATTCCTTTTTGGTATAAACATTTTGTTCTCAAAAGGAATGTTGAAATTCGAAGACATTAACTTTTACTTTGATGATCTACTTCTGATTATGCAATAAATATTTGTTCTAAATAATAATCAAACAAAAACATGGTTCTAACAACTCTGCTTAAAATGTTAAATTCTAAATCTTAATATCTGGTTCGGAAAATAAAATTAAGACTTACTATAAAATTTTTGATTAACATTTTTTCGAAAAAAATATATATAATTCCTATCATTGTATATATGGTGATGAATTCCATGTAGATATCTTAATTGCATTTTAATTTTATTTTCTCACAATGATTTTAAACACAAAAATCTAAAAGACTGAAAGATTGATATACTTAAGAGTTATAAAAGACTCTTCATTTTAACTATAAAAACTTTTCCAAAACATTGAAACACTACGATGTAATTTCCAACCTAGAGAAATTGGTTTTGTCAAATTGTGTGTGTGTAATGGACGCCCCCCTCCCCCACCTCCCGCGTTGTCCTTTAATGTGGGCGGGTCGGAAGGAATATTAGCCATATTCAAAATAACTTCTATTTGTTCACAATTATGAACCACAACACAAATTCAATAACCCAAGTTAAGAAATGCACCATTTACTACATATAGAAAACAATAGCGAGGTAGACGAGATACTAGAAAACTTAATAAATCGAATCACTTACGTCCAGGCAATGCACCTTCTAATTACAAGCGACCTAATCCAATTTAATGCTTAATTGATCAAATCGTTAATCTTAATATTACTCAAATAAGTTACAAAGTGCTCACGATTAATTTCACGTTAATCAATCACTGCTATCCATTAGCAGTCTAATCTCTCTCTCCCCAACTAAAAAGTTAAATCTTTATATACAAGTCTTAATTTACATAATTACATCTTCTTCGGAGGAAGGTTCATAATAGAATAATTTTTAAAAATTCAATATTCCCCAAGGACTATTAGTGGAAAGAAGGCAGATAGTCTCGTTACAAAATGATACTTAAACAAATGTTTCATTTGAACGCATGGTATCAAGTTTAATTGTTTTTGATAATGCCATACCAAAACAATACAATACAATACAATAAACTACAGTTCACAGATTTTTAAGTTTGAAGTACGGGTAGATGATGTGTATGACATGTAATCTGATACATAACTCATCAGACATTCATCCTATGCTGCTAAATAGTATACGACTCTTCAAAGAGTCCAATCAGCCTTTTTAACATTTGATAAAAGTAATTTATTATTGTACTTTAAGGTACTGTATTTCCATTTATTCTATTTTATAGATGAAGAAAATTATTATTTCAACTACATATTCTGTAAATTCAAACAGGAATCGAAAATAAAAACTAAATAAATACGCTTAAGAAAAAAGAAAGAAAACGATATGTCCAAATGTTCATTATTTTCTCTTTTTAAGTAATAGTTTATCTCCTAATTAGCAATTGTGAAAATAAAACTAATAATAAATTCATTGCTGTGGTGTATCTAAAAATTAAATAATATAATTAAAGAGCTTTGACCATCCAAAGATGAATAGTACAATTAAAAAACTATTAAGTAATGCTTGGAAAAATTTTAAAAATAGAATCGGGTGATAAAAATAATAGAAAATATCTGTATACAAATTGTTAGATGCATTTAAAAGTTTAACCTTCATCTTTATGAACAAGCAGACATGAATAAGTAAAAAAAAAATTTTCAAGTATAGCAACTGAGAAATATTGTATCTACATCTGAAAGTCATCAAAAGAAATAGATTTTCATTACATAATATTGAAATTTTTCTTTAAAAAATACCACGAAGTTTTTTAACCTTAATGAAATATTTCATTCT
This sequence comes from Trichonephila inaurata madagascariensis, assembly GCA_019973955.1. Classification (NCBI taxonomy): domain Eukaryota; kingdom Metazoa; phylum Arthropoda; class Arachnida; order Araneae; family Nephilidae; genus Trichonephila; species Trichonephila inaurata. The sequence continues at coordinate 159,790 of BMAV01010289.1, forward strand.
GAGTATGTACTGTATCGCAAATAAAAATTCAAAAACACTCATATCACATTTTAAAAGTTTCAGAATAAAAACTCAAAAAATAATTTGTGTCAGTTACTAATCGCGATTCTAGTGGGTCAACCACTATGTGCAATTCCCTAGAGACCTAATTACGATAATGACAGAGAATACCGAATACTTTTCCGTTCTCATGATGAAATTTACCGCAACGGAAGATAGAAAATTAATATACAGTGAAAAATAAGCTAAGAAGTTAATTTAATTTGTGGTTTCTCTCAAAGCAAAAAACATAATTCAGTCTTTTATAATGACATTTATCAATGATTAACCCAATTGTTTGCACCAACAAGCAGGGACGTCTTAAGGTATCCGACTACGTTCGGAACCACGATTTTGCAAAAGCGTATAAATGGATAATATTTATGATATTTAGTGTCACTTAGATTAGAAAACGTAAATAAAATTGTTTCAAGAATATTATTACTATAAAAAATTATTTAAGTATAATATTTTGACAAAAAATGAACATAGAATGACCAATTTTCAATACTTTCTCCTTTTATGAAAAATGCTTCTATAATAATAATATTTTGTCTGTATATTGCTCAGACCTCTCTGTACAGAGGCCGAACTAGAACTTTTGAAATATACAACTTAGAAGTGGATTTATTCATATTTTACTACAACAGAGGGGAGAAATTCTAAGAAAAAAAAGTGATAATTATTTCTATTGGTATTAACTCTGAAAATAATGTTAATTTTTCAAAAATCCTAGTTTAGACTCTCTGGAGAAGTCTTTACTTTATGCGCACGCACACACAATATTATTACTATAGAAGCATTTTTTTTAAGGAAATCGTTTTGAAAAAAGATTATTCTAAGTTAATTTTTTGCTAAAATAGTGTATTCAAATATATTTTTTTTGTCATAATGTTCTTAAAACCATTTTATACATGTATTCTAATCTAAGTGACACTAAATATCACGAAAATTATCCATTTATGCGCTATTTTAAAATCACGGTTCCGAATGTAGTCTGGATGCCTCAAGACTTTTTGAGGCCCTGGACCCTTACACAAATGCTGGCCCCACCCATGACCCTTAAAGTTAGACAGTACATAGCGTACGTTGTCAAATACTCGAACAAACAATAACCCGAAACAAATAAATGTGCATAATTTACAGTTGCACAAACCAGCTGGACCGACTGCCACCTTTTGACTGAATGAGTAATGATGGTAGGCCTAGGCCTATACATGATCGACGGTCATAATATGTAGCCAATCCGAAATTTCCAATTTTTTCAGAGAATACAACATGAAAATCATTTGACCGTTGAAATGACTCAAATCGTGATCTTATTAAGGCTAAGTCGAGAACGAGACGAAACCTCCACTGGGGCCGAGGCCCAGTTGGCCCATGCCTTAAGATATCGATATGTAGTACTATCATTTTGTTTGTACTTCTAGCTATACAATATACAACAAAAAAACAACAAATAAAACAACAAACAAAATACAACAAAAAAAAATTCTAAATATCTTCGAAAATCTGATATACATTTTATATTTTGAAGTAGTGAAGTTCAAGTGCGATCTTAACTGCACATTTACTTATATAAGTATTGAATCCATTTAGCTCTAAGAATAATAATGTGTGAACGTATATTTATTATTAAATATTATATGTTGTTTGTAGGATAAGCCTGTTAATGTATAATTCACCACTAGTTGAAAATGTGCTGATATATTTGTATGATTATTCATGCATGTGTTTTGAATGTTGCAAAATCTTTGTAGAATTCTTATAAATTTTATAGTTTACATAAAAAATTTGTAATGACATTAATAATTGTATGTATCTAAAAGCAACTATTATACTGAATTAATGCTGCAACGAAAATTATTAATTATCAATTTTAATTTGCATATAGAATGCTGAAGATTGGTTAACCTAAATGATTCTTATACGGGCACACATAATCATTTTTACACACACACAGTATAGAATATAGCCCTGAGAAAGGAGAGGAAGATAAAAAAAGAATACTTATGCGAAGATAAAATTTATATATAAGTTCAACAATATATTTATAAATTCCACTCGCTCAGAAAAGTATTTAAATTTCTCATAATTGCAAAATAGAATAGGCGCACTCGCGTTGTGTACGTGAGATTCTTTTACAAACTGCAAGAACAACAACAAAAAATAGAATGGTTATAGAAGATTCAGTTCGAATATGTTGATTATGCTGATCGAACGCAGTTTTTAGTTGAATGCTAAAAATGAAATAAAATATTATTATCTTTTGTTAATTGAGTTAAAATGAAGCAATTTGAAACAACAAGCATATACACAATTATTTGAAATTTAATTCACAAAATCTTTTAGATTTTTTCCTCCTAATTTAAATAACTAAATATTATTTTTGGGCTTATACGACGTGACTGAAAAGATAGATTTAACTCGAAATAAACATTAATTAATAATTCTCTTTTTATCTCAGTTTTCAGGAATAATGCATGATTTTTCAAGTCAAAAATTTTATTGTAAAATCCATAAATCTTTTAAGCAACGAAATATTTTCGTAAAACTTTGTACCTGTGTGAATACATTACACTAAATGCAATTTATTTCAATGCAATTTAAATTCCATTGTTTTCCAAATAAATGAACTTTTGTGATTATTTAAGAAAAATGAAATGTGTGTACTCATTTGTTTTGTAAATTGTTTTTAATTTTGTTTCTTTTTCCAAGAAACGAATTTAATTTACACATTCTTTATTGCGTAGATCGTATCTAGATCAATAAAAACCACACTGATTTTCTTATCCTCACACATGATTAAATTATTGTTATAGTTTTTTTTAACAGTTCTACTTTTTATAAGTATTGCACAGCATTATTATTTTGCGAATTAGTAAAGGCATTCGTTTCTTTTTATTATTTGAATTTTTTTTTATGATTGAAAAATTTCTTAACAAATTAAAAATAAGAAATAAGCTGTGCGATCAGTAACTAAATCATGAATTTTCGTTGAATATTATTTTTTTGTTATAAATGACCTATAATGAAAATAATTGATTCGTTTAATGAACTTTTTTTTTTTTTTTTTTTAAAAAAATTTAATTAAAATAATTTTTTATTTTAAATAATTTTTTTTTTTTTTTTTTTGAAAAATAGTTAAGTGAAATAATTGCAAATACAGAAATTGTTCATACATAAGGAAATATTAAGTTTCCACATATTTAATATTTTTAGTACCTCAATACTAATAATTATAAAAAATGTTAGTTCATCTACGGACCAGTATTTTAAAAATACTATAAAAAAGATTTGAGAAGTAATTTTGAATAGACAACATGACGATCTTAACTGCGAGAAGTACACCACTGTAGTTTTAATTCTGTCGATAGATGTATGTCTAAGAATGATGTCTAATGTTAGATTTAGCTTCTTACACAAAATTTTCAATGCTTAAGTATCATTATAAATTGAATATTTACAGAATGAGATTTAAAATCCCTTTTTCTGAGACGCATGAATGCATTAGAAATAAAGGATCTCTAAAAATGTTGCCCTTCAAAAGATGGAAAGAAAAAAAAAAAAAAACTTCCATTTGACAGTTTTTAAAAATTTAAAATCATATAGATATTAATGTTCGATGCATTATTAAAAATGCCCCCTTGAATATTTCTTCCTTTTTTGTGTGTTTATGTACTGTAAAATCCGATATACCGCGCACTTTTAAAAATAAAAATAAAATCGAAATTCACGGTTGCGCTTTATGAGCCGGGTATAAAAATGATAGCTTTAATAATAATAATAAAGATAAGCATAAAAAAATTAGACTTCTACTTATATCGAAATATTGCTTATTTAAAAGAAATGACATACTTTAGGAACTTAAAAGAGTTTTAGAACAAGAACTCTTATTTTTCCAAAAGCCTGAGATAATACTTCGAATAAATGACTTCAAAACCTAAGAGCATTCATTGCATATGTACAAAAAAGGGGACTGAGCGTTATACGGCAGACATACCTAAAAATAAAAAATAAAAAATGCAGCTTGAAAGTATAAGTGCGCGTTATACATCGGTTGATTGATTGAATATTAACGTCACACTGTTCAGTGACATGAGAGCTTTTGGCGACGGACCACGTAATTTTGAACCATGGTCAAGTGACATGGACGACACCTGAGCTGGAACCCCCTCTCTTAACTACCACACCACACCAACGGGAGGACGTTTCAGCTCTCGACAGATTTAACGTGCATCGCTGCCCTACACGGCGGATCTTTAGTGGTACTGGGCTCGAACTCTTGACAAGGCAAGCCACGATCCGATACCTATACCACTCGGCTACCGCGGCCACAAGTTATACATCGGATTTTAGGGTAAAATATTAACAATTCTTATACCACCAGTGATGTCTTAAGATTTCTTGAGGACCTGTGCTCAATACAAAAGAAAGTCCCACCTGCAAGCCTTATTATCAGCCAGTACGTTGTCAAATACATTACAGTATACGCGTCGTCCAATACTCTTACAAACGGTTGTCCACACAAATAAATGTGCGTGACACCCAATCTCACAAACCGAGTCGACCAACTGCGGCCTTTTGATTAAATGAGTAATAATGAAATATGGTGGTAGGCTTAAGCGTAAACATTGACACTGTTTGTTGCCAGTTGGCATTTAGTTCGAAATTTCCAATTTTTTTTTTGAAGAATGTGTCGGGGAATAGCCTTTGACGATTAAAATTATTCGGTTCATGATGTTGTTGTCAAGTGGAGAATGAGATGAACTCTCTCCCACCCTCCGAGGCCGAGGTACAGTTGGTCCACCTGCCTTAAAACATCCGTGTGTACCACAGCGAATTAACATTCTAAAGGCCAATTTCATGTATAGAGAGAGCATTCTTTTTTTTCCATATACATTATATATTTCACATATATAAATCAAAACTATATTTAAGTAGGACATATTGTTTATCAACTTACATGCCAAAATGCATAATTCCCATTGCCTTGATTCACCTTTTTTTTTGTGTGTGTGATATAGTTTCTACAGACTTCACACACTAAACTATTATGGATATTAATACACGATTAATAAGTCTAATAATTTATAATATTTAATTCAATTTAATGGTAATAATTCAATCCAAAGGACTGTATTTATCAAATTCAAAAAAAAAATTCTTTTTCCGGTCTGAAACTTGTTAAGAAGATCCTTACTGGAAAATTCAAATTAGATTGTTTAACCGTGCGCACGTTTAATAAAACGAGTCGTCTATTAATTTTTTTGATCACACACCTTCTTCCGTTTTTACTCTCCGCACACGCTTCAAACCGGTTGTGTATGGTGCCTTCATCGCAGCTGCAGAAGAGATTCTAAGAACCAACTGCAGGATGTCCGGATGAGTGGAAACTTACGTAATGCGTAATTGGAGATGTGAAAGTTTTAAAAAGTAATCAAATATCTATCACACTCAGTGTGCTTTGGTGTATCTTTACTTTACAAATATTGGTGTACTAATAACAAACAGGTTAAACATAACCTGTATAAAAATTGGTACCGAACTAAATTAAAATTATTGCTTGAATATTATGACTGGTAAATAAGAAAATATATTGTTATTGAGTAAAAATAAAATATTTAGATAGAAATAAAAAGGGTTGCATCTGAAAAATTTAAATCCATCAATAGACGTAACGAGATAACTCAAGGGATCTCAAGTATCTTGCATAATTTTTAGATGAAGCCCAAAGGCAAATTTAAGTACAGTCAGTTTATTGAGGGGGGAGGATATAATGCATTTTCATGGTATACAGATCATTAATATTTGAAAAAGCAATTTAAAAAATATTGTCCAAGTGGTTATTTGATTTCTGTTCAACGTTTTTATTTCATTATCCTTTTGTTTGTAGATCAAAATTATTGTGCACGGTATTTAACAGATAAATAATAAAAAAAAGGTATACGTAATTTTTTACTGTAAAATCCGGTGTATAACGTGCACCCCTTTTTAACGAAGATATCTAAAATATTAGTATACATTGCTTTTATGTTTTGAAGTAATTTATTCGAGATTTTTTTCCAGACGTTTGAAAAAATAGTATACTTCTAGGACTAAAACTCTTTTAGTTCGTGAGGCAAGTCATTTCTTTCAGATAAACAGTGTTTCGATACATGCAGAAGTAAAACATTTTTTACGCTCATCTCTTTTGTTATTTTTAAGGTTATAATTTTTATACCCGGCGTATAACGCGCACCCTTAAGTTTCGTTCTTATTTTTTGTGTTCAAAGAGCGCGTTATACGCCGGATTTTACGGTAATGTTTTTTACTTTTCATACTATTAGCACAGAAACATTGTAACATACAGATTTTTGTATGTTTTCACAATATATTGATGTAAAGTAATTAGTAACTAAAATAATAACTGCATTAAATAAAATACAATAGATATTTATGAATTTTTAATACTAAGCAAGACTTTTTAGGTAATAAAATAATGCATACACAAACAGCCCCCTCGCCTAATGTTTATATAGAGACAAAAAGTTTTAGGATCATATTTAAGAAATAAATATTGTTTGTAATGAATAAATTCAGTTTTAATAATAAAAAAAAAATAAATCTGCGATTTTTTACCAAAATAACACTGATACATTTGAATGCAATGCAATTTGAGAGGAATCTAATGGATAGGATGTAAAAATTAATCTTAAACGTTTAATTCAATCAGCCACATCTAAAATAATTTTACTTATTACAATAAGAATTTTGTTATTTTTTTATAATAAAAATATTTCATTTTTGGAGAAACAAAAAAAGAAACTAATTCTAAGAGATAGATAACATAAACATAGATGACAAAAAAACCAATTATTACATTTTTACTCCATTGAACTTATTAAATACATTAATTGATAAACAGCTTCATTAGAAACTTTTAAAAACAATATTCAAAAATATTCTACATCATATACTATTTTTTTAAATATCAACATTAAAAAAGTATGGGAATATTAGACTCACTTAACAAAGAAATGTTCACGTCTTTCAATCCAAATAGATATCGCAGTGCCACCAACATGGTTGTATAATGAACTAATAATTTACCAATCAATATGAAATATAGAAAAGGCCAAGGTGAATCTTACTGGTCTGATCTCCGAAAACTCTAGAACAAACTTCACCGGATCGTTAGAGCAAGCATGAATGAAACCGGCATCCCCGATTCTCCGAGACAGTAGGGGTGGGAGGGTGGTGAAGAAACACGTCACGTCACCATAGTAACCGCTCTTTCGTTTTGTTTTTTTGTTAAGAAAGAAAGAAAACATTCGCTCACAGACAGAGAAGGGTGATATTGTTCTGAAGAGTTTTTCATGATATTAAAAATTCAGGCTAGCTTGTGAGAGGAAATACAAATTATAAAAATATAAATATCGTTAATTTATAATACCCATTGTTTCGATGGATACTGTTTATTATACAATGGAAACTGTACTTGACCACAATGGAAGCAAAAATTCGATATCGTGGTCATGTTACGTAACGAATTTATTTCGTCCACTTTTATGTAGTTGTTATAAATAAATGTGTGATATTATGTAGCTGACAACTCTGTAATAATTATATAAATATTTATGATACGCGTGTCTAACTTTTAAAATAAAATACTAAGATAAACAATTTTTTTAATACATTTTCAAAATGATATTCAAAAGTGATTAAGGTGTCCGACCACGTTCGGAACCGTGATTTCGCAAAAGCGTATAAATGGGTAATATTTATGAATATTTAGTGTCACTTATATTAGAAAATGTGTATAAAATTGTTTTAAGAATACTATTACAATGAAAAATTATTTAAGAACAATATTTTGACAAAAAATGAACGTAGAATGACAAAATTTCAAAATATTCTACTTTTGTGAAAAATGTTTCTATTATAATAATATTTTGCCTGTATGTAGCTCAGACCTCTGTACAGAGGCTCAACTAGAATTTTTGAAATATATAACTTAGAAGTGGATTTATCTATGTTTTACGACAACAGAGGGGAGAAATTTTAAGAAAAAAACGCCGATAATTATTTCAAATGGTTGTAACTCTGAAAATAATGTGAATTTTTCAAAAATCATAGTTGAGCCTCTGTACAGGGGTCTGAGCTATATACAGGCAAAATATTATTATAATAGAAGCATTTTTCACAAAAGTAGAATATTTTGAAAAAAGGTTCTTCTAAGTTAATTTTTTGCCGAAATATTATATTTAAATAATTTTTTTTGTCAAAATGTCCTTAAAACAATTTTATACATATATTCTAATCTAAGTGACACTAAATATCATGAAAATTATCCATTTATGCGCTTTTTTAAAATCACGGTGTAGGATACCTTAAGAAAAAAAAAGAAATATGTATTTTTTTTATAAAACAATGACACTAAAGTTACCGGTTCTACTTTTATTTTTATTTATACACTGAATGCAATGTTTGCCATAACAACACATAAAAAAAATATAACTTTGCAACTGTGTGTTATCTTTCACCGAATATTTTGGAACAAATTTCAGAACATTTAAAAATTCAGATTTATTACAATAATGCTAATAAAACTTTTCACTGCAAAATAGAAAATAATTGCGAAATTTAGATGGCTTATAATGAAGAACTTATATAAATTCATTGTTATATGAAATATAAGAATTGCTAAATCTGAATAACTTATTAATCATTCGGGGTTATCTTGATATGAACGGAATAATTTTTTCAAATAAATCCTTAAATATGAGTTACATTTAACATCAGAAATTAAGACAAGAATGAAATTTTCATTCCATAAATATATTTTTTGTTTAATTAGCTTTCGTATTATTTAAATGTCGCTTCACGCCCATTTATTTATTTTTTAAAAAAATGTACATACGAATAGCTCTTTTTTAATATTAAAAGTAGTAATTATTTTAAAATAAAAACAATTAAAAACTTGAGAGTTCTTAAATAATTTTTTTTATAAATTCAGAAACAAATATGTATTTCAGATTAAATTTTAAGGCATTTTTTGTTTTTGTTTTGGAAGTATTTTTATCATTCTATTTTCTCATAACAGTGATTAAGTAGCAAATACAAATTTTTACTCACTATATTAATTAAGTTCTTTAAAGAGTTTTGACTGTTCGAAATATAACGAGAATTGCATTTTTTTAAAAAATTGAGATAAACGATTCTTATTCGTATAAATAATATATACAAGCTACATTAAATTTCATTATATTAAGTTCTGTATGAACAATTTAAAATACATACAGCCTATAGCAACGAAAATTAGATTACTTGGGAGTAATCTGACAATTTTCAATAAATAATTAACATTAACCAATAAAGAGATAAAAATTATTATTAGGGCTCGCATTAATTTTTTTTATGAACAATTAATCCAAAATGTTTTCATATTATTTAAAAATTTGTAACCTATTCTATTGCATTGTAGAATTGTAAATTTAAATATATTAAAGGCGTTTTATGAATAATTAGTATTTCTATGTAATTATCCATCTCTCTATTGGAAAATGTCTCATGAGAAAATGTCTTCATTTATCTCATTCTTGAGCTTGCATGGTTGGCAAGCAATGAAAATTTGTTTCTACAAAGTTTAAGGGGAAAATATCGAGTCAAAAGTTTGTTAGACATAATATTTTTAAAGAATAATTAATGTGAAATTCTGTTTTATAACAATGTTAACCTACACTATCAAGCCGAACTTCATGTTTGTATATACGCAATTCCTAAATGGCGAACGATTCACAAAAATGGTTATATTAATTCGATTTAAAACTATATTAAAAAGTAAAATGGAATTATAAAATTGTCTCTTAATCCTTTTTAACTGGAAATAAAATTTTAAAGAATTACATTGAACTGGGCAACAGAAAACACACCATTTTTTAAAAAAAACAAAAAATGAGATTTAGTTGATCATCTTATCATAAAGTTCCTAAGGACTAAACAAGAATATCACCCGACGATATTAACACAGTTGAATCTGTAAATAATTTTAACATTTTTATAGAAGTTGAGTAATTTTTATGATGAAAGATTTCAAAATTAAAGTTTCATACGTGCCATTTTGTCCTTGACTAAAAATCATGTTTCTCCTTTTTTTCGGAGACTAAACGGGACTAAAACTAGCTAAAGATTAAAACGGGTCTTTTAAAAAGAAAATAGAATACTTTAAAATGTTGAATTGTAAAATAAGTGAAAGCAATTATTTATAAAAATGGAAATTGTTATAAAATACTCATATACATTCTAAAAAATACTTATAATGTAGCTCATTATTCCACATATTATTGTTATGCTTATATTAATACTGACACTTTAAAATTACATAATTATTACATTTTTTAGAAGACTCTTCTTTTAATAATTTTAAAATAAATATTCTAATAATAAGTTATTATTATAAGACACATATTTAGTTTCATGCAAAGGTTAGTAAGAGGAAATAAAAGTTGAAGCAGAAAAAAAAATAGACTTTCAGACAATAAATCTCTCCAACGTGAAGGAAAGGTAGGATTTAAAAAGATTGATAGACTCTTCTTTCATACAAAATTATTTGTTCTTATTGTCTGTGTGATCCAAAATTTACAGCAATTTTTTCAAGAACCTCTGCTTTTGTCCCAATACTTATCTAATGCATTTTTGACATTTATTGCAAAGCAATGGGCGTTTCCTTGATGCTTTTCGATGATGCTTTGAGTCTACAAAAATAAAGTGCTTCAGCGGTTTTTATTTCAGATAAATATTGAGTTTTTCTTCAAAAATAAATTGTGATTACTTCCTTTAAAATACGCATTTAAATATATTTACTTAAACTCACAAGTATTTTGTTTTATATATTTTTCTTTTTAAAGAAAAGGACTGAACAAAAACACCTCATAAATGTCAAGAGTGAGAAAAAAAAACAAATTATTAAGCTATATTTTAATCGTTCCTTATTATTTTTGAGTTTGGAACTTCAAAATCTCCTGAAGCCACGGTAGCCGTGTAGTCATGGTCTCAAAAAATCGTAGTTGGTGATTTTCAAGTTGAGTCCCATGTTCGAGTCCTGATTTCATTACAAATATCTTGTAAGGCAACGGTCCATGATCCGCAACCCCTGGTCTTGTGGTCCGTGGACCCCTGGGGGTCAGCCGTGTTTTTCTAGGAAGTCCACGGTGCCTCCAATATAACGTTGAGATTTCCCTCTTTACAGACTCTGAAAGGCCTCGTGGAAAAGATGAAAACTGTGCCATACTAGACTGGATCACTAAATTGTCCCCAATGAAAACACTCTATTAGAACTTGTATTTTAATCAAGAATTTTAAGTCGGAGAGGGATCTTCAAAATCTTGGAGGTCCGCGATGTCGTATTAATACATAAGGGGGGGGGCGATCGATAGTTTAAAAACCGTTGCTGTAAGGCATAATTGGAACTGACTTTTAATGTAAGCAGGCCTCAGTTCTTCACCATGATGTGGGTTGTGTTAGAAGAACGAATTCCTGGTTCAGAAGTCACTCTCGTTATTTGACTATGGACTATTATTAGGAGAATCTGCTAACACAACAAACTTAAATTATATCGGTAATGTGATATAATTCTCATTATTATTATTATTTGCTTTGTACATATTTAATTGATTTGTATAGTGGCTTGCTATTTTTTTTAAAAATCTAAGTTCTAGACAAGGGCTACTTATTCAAGACAAATAGAACAACAAAACAAGCAGTTTTAAACAAATGTTTGAGGTCATGGTCTCGAATTCGTGTTCACCGTTGTCCAGTAAGAGACCTTGTACCATTGCTGCTTAGAGAGGTGTGGATGAAGGTTTAATCTTTCGAGATTTTTAGTCATCACATTGAAGTGGTGTAGAAGTTTGGAGAAAGGGATGTCAGCTCATATGTGTCGTCCTCGTCAATTGACTATGGTTCAAAATTATGAGGTTCGTCACCAAAAACCCTCATGTTTCTTCAGAGTACGACACAAATTAAAATCAAACTAAATCAAATATATGTAATTAATATGCATAGCAACATTACCTTTCTAATGCTATTTGACAAGATAAATAAAACTATTTGACAAGTAATATAAAAAAAAAAGTAAGTCAATTCCTACTTATGTCAACAAAGAAAATTTTTATTTTAGTTACTTTTTATTAAATAGTTACAATTGCTGTTAATATATATATACATATGACAGAATCACAATATTAAGCGACCAAACAGATAGCGATTTTCCATGCAATTTTCCATTTACCTTTCTATATATAGTGTTTGACTATTTTTTGTTTTTGTTTGTTACTATTTATTCATTGATTAAATTTAATTATTCTAATAAAATAGTATATATAGTAAAAAAGAAATCACATTCTCAAAAATTAGGATGTCCCAGGTGGGGTTCGAACCCCCGACTTTCAGATTAGAAATCCAATGCGCTATCTATTGCGCTACAGGGACACAATGAATAATTTTCCATTCTATATATGCTGTTGGATTAGTATTTTTGTTTGTTAGTATTTATTCATTTTTTAATTTTATTACAGAATTAATATTTGAAAAAACTGTATTAGCATCAAGTGTTATCCACTACAAGTAAAAAAAAATGTATTTGAACTTGAATGTAGAGTAGATGGTATTTTATTAATGATTGAAAATTTGAACAATATATATGTCGCAGGGAAATGACGAAATTATGAATTTCATCAAATCCTTAAGGGATATGATCAATTGACGGGAGATGTTAAAATAACGTCTCTTCGAGGTCATTTTCCTGATGAAAGTAGTACGTGATTTTTACAAATCCCTGAACTGTTTCAATGAAATGAACTAGTCAGGATTTGCATTCGCAAAAATGCTGTCCGGGGGGAAGACACCTGGAGGGATCGAGACCTTGTACTTCCTAACCATACAGGTAATACTCTATCGATCCCCTAAATATCAACCCCATATCTTTAAAAAATGGCACCATAGGATTAACATTGGGATTGATATTTTAGTGTGTAAGCAACCGAGAGGAAAGATGTTACACATAAAAAAAATACCAGCCTAATTTTCTAATTATTTGTTAATTAGTTTCGAGTTAATTCTGAAATAGCAATTGTAAATCAACTTTTTGGAAGATAATCTAAAATGGATTGAAATACTTCAGGTTCTAGAGCTGAAATATTAAAAATGTAACGTTAAATGTGGCTTAAACGAAATACAAAATAAATATTTCATTATTTAGTAACTGCATGACATTATGTAACTTTTGGACAGTGTTATTATAATTCAAAGCATAAGTTGACATAAGATAAAGAAGGAAATGTGTTTGAAGAAAACTCAGAGATTAAAAAACTGCTGTCCCATTTATATATAATTCATTAAGTCTTTCAAAAAGCGTATTAGCATAAGCAGATTGTCGGTTGTAGATTTCACATTGAATCAAAATACTTTTCTATCTGGCTTACTCTATTTATTTATTTATTTTTTTTTGTATTTATGACAAAAATTATCATGAGAGTTAATAAAAAAAAAGAACCAACTGGAAAAGTCTGAAATCTGATTGAGGATTTATCATTTTTCAAAAACTGATGATAAAATCCGATATAATAAATATTACAATTGAATATAGTTAGCTCTCCTGTTTAAAACTGTTAAAATAAATAATACTGTTCGGTTTTCCTAAAAAATAGATTTTTTTTGCCAGAATATTACAAATTACCTCATTTTTAAACTGACTGAACACTCCTCTCTAGATTTTACTTAAAAAAACTAGATTTATTGATCTTGTAATACAATTATTTTACAATTTCTTAAATGACTTCCACTTAATATCACCTTTACACAAAATTGATTAAAATATGAAAACATTTTAAAAAATCCTATGAAATTTACTTTTTTTTTATAACTTAGGATTAGTTTCATTTGATACATTTAAAACTCAAAGAATTTTAAAAGCACACGAAGGTTTAAAATTTACAGTTAACTCTACAAACTATTTTCACACAAAAGTGAAATTGGAAAAGTATTTTCGATCATTAGAAAACTAAGGATTATAAGCCTAAATGAGCTATAGAAAGAACTTTTTGCTAAATCAGAAGGAATTATCATGCAAAAAGGGTGTTTATATTTAGCTTTAAAATAACAAAGATTTTTAACATTAGGGGGGGAATACATTGTAAACAAAGTTAGAAAACCATGTATCATTGTAAGAACATAACGTTTCAGATTACTTAAATTAATTCATGTAATTATTAAATAAACAGAAAACTATGCTATGAATAGAATATTTATTAAGTAAAATAGACATGACTGAAATAAAACACGTATTTTATATAATGATCTTAAGCTGAGTAAATATATTAACGAGAGAGTTTAAAGAGTTGAAGTCCTATTGTATTTCGGCTGAATACAGGTTATTTGTTTCGACAATGTTTTTAAAAGCGAGAATTTGAAATTAATTTTGCAGCTTAACAAAACAAAAAGAGGCTCATTCAATGGATAAATGGAAAGGAATAACATCGAAATTACTGTGAAATTATCACTCACTCTTCTTTAATTAAATGAAAATGTCTCATAAGGCCTCATCATCAAAGAAGAAAAAACATAACCCAATAAGGAGAGTTTGTGATATTGCCACCTACAAGCACTATATAAAGGAATAAAAGGTTGGTTTTGTCTTCGCGTAATGTCCTTTTTTAGATTGGGACCCAAATTCAGAATGTCACCACATATCCATGCATACATGCAAAACGGTGGCATTTTGGAGCGAATCGCGTAAATTTAATCGGCAGTTAAGGGATTAATTATAAGCTGTACAAGTTATCGAGATAAATGTTAATTTTTGCATACAATTTTATGAATGACAAATCTGTGGGGTCACTGGTAATTATTAAACTGGTTCTTAACTTAGTATTGTTAAATTAATTATAAAATATTTTATGCAGTATATATTGATACATTTATAAGTGTATTATATCAGTGTTAATGTTGTTTTTTAATATTTTTTATTATGTCAGAATTTGTTACTTTCCATAAATTAGTGATTTTTTAAAAATAATCTTTTGTTTTGACTTTTCAATATGCTTGCGCCCCCTTCCTACGGTTATCACGCCCTCTTAGAGGGGAGGGGGGCACTCCACAGTTTGAGAAGCGCTGGTTTATGAGCATCGCACAGTGAAACAACACGACCCTATCACGTGGATCATATAATTTTAAAGCATGGGGCAGTAACAATGATGCCACTTGAGATGTGACACCTCCCTCTCCTAACTTCTACACCACGATAACGCAGTGACTTTGAGCCCTGAATGATTTAACGGGCATTAGCACTGCGGTTTGACAAACAAGTAAAACAACTTAGAATAAAATCTAAAACTATACACCCTCTGAAATTCATGTTGGCAGTCAAAACAGTACTTTGAGAGAATAATAAATGCATAAAAATATTTATACAATAATATATATTCTCGCGTTCTTAATACTTAATTAAAATGCAAGATTTTGAAATTAGTTCAGAAATATAAAAATAACAATATAAATTAGATTGAAAAATGATACTAAAAAAAAAAGTTCAGTTTTGATTCCATTTGGATGTAGAAAGCGATTACAAAATTATTTTTTATTAAAGAGTTCAATACATTCCTATAAATGTATTCCTAGAGCTTAAATAGTGAAATAAAAAAAATCACTTTAAATAAAAGAATTATATTTAAAAATACTCACAATAAAACCATAAATTAAAAAAAAAATTTTTTTTGCCCATGTTTTGAGAGAATTTAATTATTTATAAAATTATTTTTCTAGAATATTGCATCGTACAACTAGCAGATAAAATATATAATCATAATTTTTTACTCTAATTGTTCTTCTTTTGAAATATTACCGACTTTTTACAATATCGTTGCCTAATCTAGAATAAGAGAATCTTTCTTATTTTTAGAGAATGTTATCAAAGTTAAAGAGAAATAATTCAACTATATATATAAAAACATTAAACAGGAAGGAGAAAGAATTATATTGCCTAGTTGGATACGCGAGAAAAATCAGTCAGAAATAAGAAAAGGAAAAAAAAGTTTCTTCAACCGACTGTTCTGCTACTTGTAGCGAGGGAACATGGTTGGAAACAGCAACGAAGTGATACCGAATGTTTTAGTTATTTTAAGATATCCGACTGGTTTAAAATCATTTTCATCAAAAAATAGAAATTTCTTTTATAGTCTATTTTTGTAGACTGTTTAATAAGCTTTCTAAAAATATACTTTTAATTCTGAGTCAATTTGAAAAAGAGTTATAGCTGTTTTTGTTTGAGGTGTAAACCAAAATCGAAACAGGAAGTTTGAGTTTTCGGTTGATTTTCACCGGAAAAAAGAGATTTTTATTCTTTTAAAATATTTTAACGAATTCTTTTTATATTTAGTAAACTTTATTTCACTTTATAAATATTTTAATAGATATATTTGACCTTCAAATAGGCAACGGTTAACTGATTGCAATGTTTTTTTTTTTTATTTAAACGAGTTGCTACCTTTTTATCATTTGTGTTCAAAATTAGATCTCTTTATAACTTTTTTATTAGTACTTTTATATAGCTATAATTATTTTTAATTAAATTATAGTTGACATGCAAAAAACAAGATCAATGAGACCAAAAAAGAAAAGATTTCCAGAGGGCAGAATTTGTTGGAGAAACGTTGAAAGAAAAATCAACGGATCTTCCAAATTCAGCTATTTTATTAAAAAGACTCATAAGGAACTTTGCGATCAAAATCTTCTAAGAAAATGTCTTCACGGGAAAGCTCAGAACTGCAATGAAAGTCTTAACAATGTCGTGTGGAGTATAATTCCGAAAGACAACTTTGTTGAGCTACAAACACTCCGTTTAAGGAATTATATCGCAATAATACTTTTTAATTCTGTATTTGCTGGTCTATTACCTCTACTTTAAAAGTTAGGAATGAAATTATGTTCTGAAATGGAAGGAAATTCTTGGTACCTCGACAAATCTACGAGGCATTCTAAACCAGATAAGAAAAGGTCTTGTAAAAAAAGAAAGGCCCTTCAAAAATGCAAAAGTTTGAAGTATGAGGTTCAGGAAGGCACAACATACAAATATGGAGAGTTTTAATACCTCCCTAAATCTTTAAAAAGTTTTATTGCTAATATAAACTTTATTTTGCATTTTATGAAGAAAGTTATTTTTGAACATAATGGTTAACGGTAAGAGTGATATTTCTTCAAGTAAATGAAATATTCTTATGAAATTTTTTGAGTTTTTTCTTTGTATTATAATGAATGCTTTCTGCTAAAAGCTAAGGGGAATTTTTCAATTAAGTTATTTTTTAATGCAATTTCATATGAAAAAAAAGTTTCTTAAGAAAATTCTGGGTTTTTTCATTTCGAACACCTGTATTTCATAATTTTACAGTAGAATTTGAGCTTTTTTTAATGTAAAGCAGAGTTAAACGTTAAATAATTGTATTCCTGCAAATATTTTCTTTATTTTTGTGATATATATTTTTTTAGAGTTGTTAGCAAAAGAGCAATTTTTTGTAGTATTTTGGTACAAATTTCTCAATATTTTGAAAAATAAGCTTTCAAAAAATTCTTCTTGCTGTATTTTCGTAGTTTTGTAACATACTTAATTAAAAAATAACAATTAAATAATTATTTAAGTTATATTTAAGAAAATTGTCTCCGAACCCAGTCGGATACCTTAAAGGCAATTGCGTCAAACGCTTTATGTATTTACTATAGCAAAATATTCTTTGTCGAGTTTCTTGCACAGAACCCTGATGTAATAATTTTCGATCTTCAAATCCTGGATTTGTCTTACATCGAACTTGTCTCGCAAAATTACCAAATGAGTTGATATACCGAATCTTTACTCGGTATATTGCATCATAAGGACCTTTATGTCGCAAAATTCTTTACATTTGATTTACATTCAAAGTTTCTAAACGACGTAATTCTCTGAATACGGGATAAACTCATTTTGTAAAGAATAAAGTACATGGTGCTTTTATTGTGCTCACCTTTAGCTTGAGGAAAACTAAACATTTAAAATCAGTGAAACAATAGAATTATATTCCGTAAAATCCAGTGTATAACGCACACCTCCGTATAACGCACGCCTATACTTTCAAGCTACATTTTTGAACTTTTAGGTATTGTAAAATCCGCGTATAACGCGCACTTTGAACACAAAAAATAAGATAGGAAATTAAGGGTGCGTGTTATACGCCGGGTATAAAAACGATAGCTTTGAAAATAACAAAAAGGATGGGCATAAAAACAAA
Organism: Trichonephila inaurata madagascariensis; assembly: GCA_019973955.1. NCBI lineage: Eukaryota > Metazoa > Arthropoda > Arachnida > Araneae > Nephilidae > Trichonephila > Trichonephila inaurata. Next base: position 178,122 of record BMAV01010289.1, read on the forward strand.
TTTACTTCTAGATGTATCGAAACACTGTTTATTTAAAAGAAACGACTTGTCTTATGAACAAGAACAGTTGTAGTTCTAGAAGTATACTATTTTTTCAAAAGTTTGGGATAATACCTCGAATAAATTACTTCAAAACATAAAAACAATGTATACTAATATTCCAGATTTTTCAGGGTGTGCGTTATACGGCGTATACCTAAAAATTTAAAAATTTATCTTGAAAGTATAGGTGCAGGTTACACATCGGTGCGCATTATACGCCGGGTTTTACGGTATATTCGCCGTAAAACACGCACCCCCTTTTTTACAAAGAAACCTGAAATGTACGTGCACAATACTTTTATATTTTGAAGTCATTTTTTCGAATTTTATTCCAAGCTTTTGTGAAAAAATAGTATATTTCTAGAACTACGACCTTTTAAGTTCATAAGGAATATCAATTCTTTTAAGTAAAAAGTAAATAGATATACGTAGAAAAATATATATTTTTTAGGCTCATCTCACTTTTTCATTTTTGAAGCCATCATTTTTATATCCGGCATATAACGCGCACACGCAAATTTCGAACTTATTTTTTATGTTAAAAGTGCGCGTTTTACGCCGGATTTTTCGGTACACAAGATAAAATTCAAAAATTAAAAACAACTACGCAATGATATATATATGTCAATTCTCTTCTTTAAAATTTTAAATCGATATTCAATTTCCTTGATTTAAATTTGAAAAAAAAGTTATTTTAATATTAAATAACATAATTACTTAATAGCTAAGAAAAAAAGGCATTGTTTCAAAATTTCCACCCCTTTTTTTATCATTATTTCTTGGGCTTTTATGATTTATTAAATAATGGTTCATAATACAGATTCGTAAAAATCATCATAAAACGATTCAGATTTTAGTCAAAATTGTACTCATCAAATGAGACGTCTCTTCGTAATTAAGGTGTAGTACTAAAATTTAAGAAAAATTTAATAAGAATTTCTTACAAAAGCCCTTTAAAAATATTTTTTATTTTATTTTTCCGTCATATAAACAATACAGGATTACTTTGACATTATTTTATACATTTATATGAAATTTTATATTTTGTTATAAATTTTTATCATACAATTATAACAATAATCAGAAATAAGAAAACGAACATGATGTTTGGAACTGTACTTAAGTTAATGCTGCAATATCTGATTCTTGATTGAAATAACTGCAATTCTGTAGGACTCTTCTCAATACATTCATTGGATGTTATGGTTCTTTTAATGTACTTGACTGTTGTTGTTTACAAATATATGTAATTCCACACAATAACGACTTAAATAACGCGTGATCGTGCTGCAAGGGACATTTTTTTTAGTTATATATGATTTATAGAAGTCTAATTAAGAGAAATCAAATTTCTATTTAAGTTGGTTCTCAGATTGTTAAGCTTATGCATTAAATTTACCGTCTTAAATTTTTCTGGAATCTCTATATAGACTAAATAAACTTATCTCAGTGACGCAACAGTCCATTTCAGACCAAGACCAACTGTTCCCATCTCAGTTTTCGTAACCTTGGATGCAGAGGTGCATCAGCAGATGTTTAGATCAGGTGATCAGTCTGACGTGAAGCCCTCAGTGTTTAGTTTCCTAGCAAGCTTGCTATTCATTTATCGACCTATTGAATGGATGAAAGGCTGAGTCAACCTTGCCGAGCCCCGGGTTTGAGCCCCGGACCTGTGGTGTGGAAGCGCGATGTGGACTAAATGGTGCAATAAAAATACGGAATTTTAACAGCATAACTTTTCTAAAATTCGAAAGGCCGCGGAAGTTGTGCGCCTGCTTGCGAGTTCAAGGTTGACGTTGTCGAGTCGCGGGCTCGAATTCTAGTGCTACTGAAGACCGCTGTGTAGAAAAGCTTATGCACATTAAATCTGGCGTGATGAGGATGTTTAGAGAGGAGGCTGCCAGTTCAGGTGTCGTCCGTGTCACTTGTCCATAGTGCAGAATTACGAGGTCCATCGCAGTAGCCTCTCGTCAGAAATCTATTTTCAAAGGCGAATTTTTTCCCCTCCTTTTTTAGAATTATGTGTGGTCAACCTGTGCATACAGTATTAATATGGTTGTCTCATCGAATAATTGCTGGCGAATCGTGCATGGATAATGCAATATAGGACACATAGAATGATGTCCACAGATCTAATTATTGCAGTATACATGCAACAGGAAATGGCGGAACAGTTTTTTTTTCCGTTTCGCGCTCGCTTCTTGGATAACACTGATACTTGCTTTGAGCAGTGGCGTAACGGAGAATATTGGCCCCCTCCCTGCAAACTCAGGATTTGGACCCCAATCCCAAATACGTACTTAGCGCTAGTCAAGCTTTGGGGTCCCTAGAGTCTCTGCTCCCCCCCCCCCCCCCGCTTTGCGGGGTTTTACGTTACGCCACTGGCTTCGAGTCACGTGTTGAGCACACATAATTTATCCAGGAAGTTGAATTTCGAATTTATTTGGATCACTGATATATTTTACTTTAAAATTCCAAAATTTTTGAAGATTCAAACATTCTTTCTCAAGATAAAACAGTAAGTAATTCAATTTACATCACTAATAAATGTTTTAAATGTAAATAAGAGCACTATAGATTGATTACAGTCTAATAAAATGGAATTAATTTCCCTAGAAACTCAGAAAGCCACATATTATCGATTTTTACTTAAATATATTTTAAAAGAAATAATATTATTTTGAAAAAAACTCTCACCCTTAAGATCTTTATATAAATGCTGAACTAAAAAAATCATAGTTTGAAACAACTTTAAAAGAAGCGCGATCTATTTAAAGAGTGGTTACATCTTCCCATGCAACGTATGTAAATACGCAATGAATCAATCATGAAAAAGCTAACGTGAGGATGAAATATATTTGTTCTAAGGTACAGATGTGAAACTTTGAAAATCATGTTAAAATTAATATTTGAGTGATTTTGAGAAGAATAACATGGAAAAAAGAATAACTATATTAATCAAATTAACGATTGCGTTGACAGCAGTAATATTTTTTTAACAAGCATTACATTTGTCACTACTATTTACGTCAAACTGTTTTTTTAAGTAAGTGTGACAAAATTTTATTAAAAAAATTAATTAAAACATTTATTACATACCATTATGTTGGCTGGGAATTCAACAAAGACTACGTTTACTAAGTTTGTTGAAAAAATAAAATAAAGAGTAATGATTCCCATTTGAATTTTAACGACGGATGACAAATCAGAGTATTTACCAATTACAAATTAATAAAATACATTGGTACAAATTATTGGATTTTGGTTTACTTTATTTTACAATTTAATTAGATGAAGCAAATGACCCCGAATAATTCGCAAAGAAAAATTAATATATTTTATAAATATTTTTTAAATTATAGCTTAAAAAAAACTAAAAAAACACCCTTTTATAGATCGAACTAACTTAATGTTTTAGTCACCAAATCTGGATATGGGAACTGAAATTAGTTGCCAGATGCGGAATGGGATCTGAAAATGGGAAATCGTCAATCCTAATGATCCTGATCAGGACAATGGAAAAAATTATTAGATTATTGTATTGTCATCGGTCCTGGACAAGTGAGCAAAATTTCTAGAATTAATCTGACCTTTTAAAGTGGGTAAAAATTGAGTACAGATTCTGTTACATATGTTGTTTTTGTTTCTAATGCCACCTGTCTGACGTAGTCAGATCGAGGCCCACGAAATTCATCGTAGCAAGGGGCTAGATGTACAACTGTGGTTGGCCGTAGCCTTGAGCACCATACAGGTGACAGTACGATTTAGCTCGGTTCCACCCTAATTTTGAGGAAAAACACCCTGAGGGAGGGGCAGGGGCCTCCCACCTCTTATCCCCTGCCACCAACCTCACGAGAGGACTTGCAGCTCGACGGCTGTTTAGAGTACCCCTAAGCCGCGAAGACACTATACATTTACAAACATCCATGTCTTCTCCGGGATTCAAACACAGGCCCTACGGCACAGCAGTCAGCGTCGCTAACCACTATACAGGATGGGCGACTCCGTTACATATAAGGGAAGCTTATAAAAGGGTGTTAAAAAGTAGTTTTATTTCTCAATATGATGTAAAATAGAGGTATTTTTGTTAGAGAAGTTATATTAATACCTGTCTGGAAAGTACGTCTTTTCAACCGATTTCTTTACAGTTTAAAGTACGCAACAAATATGTGCAAAAATATTTATGTTATTTAAGCATTATCGAATAAAAGAAATTCAAATGTACATTATTTGAGTGACATTAGTGGATGATAAAAACAATAACTTTTAAAGTTATAATCAATGAAATAATTCTGATGAAGCTTTTGATAAAAGTATGAGTAAAGTCCTCACTAATTTTCTGTATTTAAATGGGGTTGAAATTAATTCATGTTTATTTTTTTATACACACACTCTGTCACAAAAAATACATGCACCTAGAAAAAAATTGAGCTACTATCACGGAATTTGACAGGAATGTAGTCTGGTAAGAGATATACAATTAATTAGAATTTCAATGCCAACGAAACACTGTTAAGCGCACTTGCGCATATGAAATGCGCTGCTGGAAGAATTTAAGTTTGATTGCTCTTGCCATAGGGTTATAATTTGCCGGAATTCTCAAATGCATCTTTACAACAAAGTACTTCTCTACACTGCTGTTTTGCGGCCCATCTTAACGTATGCTTGCCTTGGTGGGGCTATGCAGCTAATTCAAACATTAAATTTTTAGAAAATGCTCAAAATGCTTTAATCAGGAATATAACAAGGCATGTAGATACACTAAAAATACAGATATTTACGAAGCTATTAACACATTTATCCTTTTAAAAAATATATTCAAAAAATAGCCATTAAATTTTTTGATAATCTGCCAAATTCAAATAACTTAAATGTCTTAAATCTTGAAAATTACAACCCCAATGTCAATACTAAGAGGCCCAGAAGAATCCTTCTGGACTCGTATAATCCCCCATAGTAACCAATTGCACCATTCCCCTCGTAGCAAATGACCATCTCTAATTTGTCATTTTACTTTCACATTTCCTTTAATTTTAAAATATTTTCAATTTGCAACCCACACAGGTAAGCACTTTTTCCCAACTCAATTCTGTTCCATAACTTCAAGGCAGCGAATAGAGTGTTAACTCACCGATTCTCTCTTTTAGTCCACTAATTAGGAAGCTCCCTCTCAATCCAGGCCTCTCCACTTCAAGGCCCAAATACCTTTCGATATGGGATGGAGGAACGTCTCGCATTCCGTTTCCCAAAGATGTCAAGCTTCTCTCTTCCCATAGGGTTATACCAGCTACCCCATTGATCCTTGCCTTAATGAAGCCACTCCTCCTCCAACAAGCCAAGCTAACACCAGCAATATCGTAGTTTCAAGATAGAGAGCGGAGGATCAAGTCATCGATCCAGTTTCCTGTGAAGTTCAACTTACTACCATAGGGTTATTCAAACAAATTTGTCGACTTTAATGGACAATAGTGACTGGAGATGCCTCAGAGACGTAACCGGTGACAGTGCGAATACGCGTGATGATCGTGCAATCATAAGAGCGGCCACGTCCTCACCGACAACGTCGCTAGAATTGATTCGACGCCATTTACCACCTTCCAGACATCTAATTGTATCAAAGGAAACCATTCAGAGACTAGCTGATGCAGGTAAAAGGAATTGAGGACAATTAAGACGACTACCATTGACTCCACATTACAAGCAGTGTCGATTGGAATTTTCCCGACCTTGGGCAAGCTGGAGAGGGACCGACTGGAGAAATATGATTTTCAGCGATGAATCCCGATTCAGTCTCAATGATGATGGCCAGCGCATACACGTGTGGAGGCGGCCAGGGCCTTGGTCCCATCCGGTATTTGTTGTTGAGACGCATACGGTGTTTACACAAAGTGTGATGGGGGTGGGGGAGATTTGTTGGGACTTTCGATCATCTCTAGTCGTCCTTCAAAGCACTTTGAAGGCAAGCACTTAGGTGGGCGAGATTTTAACATCAGTTGCACTGCCTATGCTATCATATCACCCAGGTGCTATTTATCGGCAAGATAACGCTCGACCACATACTTCACGAAGTTCCTAGTAATGTCTTCAGGATATGGCGTACTTTCATAATCCGCCTGGTCACCCCATACCTCTCACAATAAAGCCTGTTTGAGACATGCTTAGAATGCGACTGCAACCGGAGTACTCGTGGATTAACCGCCCATTTGCAAAGATTATGACATGATCTTTCGCAGGAGGTCATAGGGGAACTCAATGTTTCAATGCCATGCCGTATTTTGGCTTGTATAGCTCCCATAGATGAATTTGCTACCTACTGATTTGTAACTTTTTCAAGCCAAATCATCTTAATAAAACTATTGTACTTTATTTCTTATTTTAAAGCTTTTATGTTCAGGTAATTGTGTAGTTGAATTAAATTTTACTAAATATAATTTAATATACGTTGAATCACCTAAAAGCAAGGTTAAAATTAATTTATGATTTTGAACATTTTTTTATTACGAAAATATTGTGTGAATATAATCAACCAGAGTTAAATTCATCAAGAGAATTCAATTGGATTTGACTGATTATATTAACATCGTAACCACTCAAGAGCTACTGGCAACGGACCTCGTCATTCTGAGCCTCGGTCAAGAGTCGAAGGTGACACCCCATACTCTAAGCTCCCACACTACGCCAATGTTAGAACTTTGAGTCACGGCAGTTTTAGCGTACAGCGGCCCCTTTACACGGAGGGTCTTCAGTGCTACCCATACTTAAGCCCATGAATCGGCTATCCCAGCCGCGAGTTTCTGACCATAACCACTCAGCTACTGTGGTCTCTAACCACGACGACAGCAGAAACAGATCGAAGCAATTTATCTCAAACTGATAATTAATGCTTTAATACAACGTTGTTTTAATTTATGGGCTTCTTTTTCCTCTTAATTTTTATTTTCATAGGAATAAATTTCAAAGTTTTTGTAACATTTTTCTTTACTTTTTCTTGTTAGATATCTTCACGACTGAAAACAAATACTTCCAAATTATTGTATTCAGCTTTCAAACAAGTATAGACTGATAATTTAAAATATTAATCATTCAAATAGATAAATTTAAAGAACTATTATGAAAAAGTATTTAATTTATAGAATTTTTGTAATTTAAAAAATAAATTTATTCATTAATCATATATTCACGATTTTTCTGATATCAGATGAAATTGAGGAAGGAAACAAGCCTCATTTTTTTTATCCAATTAAACTACACTAATAGATCTCAAAATTTCTAAGACGCTACATTAAAAAATGAATTTTGATACATTTAAATCTATTACAAGATCGTTGGCACAAATTAAATTGAAAGTCACAAATTAAATAGAAGATATTATACAATTAATTTCCTTTTCTTTGTTGAAAAATTAAAAATACTTTTCCTTTTTTTTTGTTTCTATTTTTTAAATGACAATGAAGAACATAATAAAGGTCTCAAACAATATTAAAGCGGTCAAAAATGATAATGTATAAAGAAAAATAATTTTGTCCAACTTTTGAGGATTGTAAATAATGGAAAAAATATAATTATATTTCTAACAATATTTTTTCTCAATAATTATCTTTAAAAAGAAATAAAAAGCAAAATTTTGATTTTTCAGCTGAAATATATCAGAGAAATAATAGTTAACCTAATTACTGTAAATTAATGTTTTAGCTATAAGATTAATTTTAGACAAAAAGGATAGTTTTATTAACTATATTTGATTTAAATTCAGAGGGTTAAATGTAGCTTTCTTACTCTGAATTTTTACAATTTTTTTAATTCATAAACTTCCTCAGATTAAAAACATTACTCTAAATATCCTTAATACAGTCTTCAAATTACATTTTTAAAATAAATGTTTTGAAATATTTATCAATGGATTTCATGAATGAATATTTTGAAATGGTATTCCGATAATTCGACACGATGATGTATTAGTATGTGAAAAGAGAATCAATCCTCTGTTGAATTCTATAGTAATTCTTAAATTGATGATTTAAAATTTGCTTACTATTTTGAGTATTAAAAATTTCTTATTAGGTTTAAATGAAAATTACGCGAGTAATAATTATTTTCCTTTCTTTTGATGATTTAATTATTTAATTATAATTTTAGAATATAGTTTAAAGATACAAAACTATCAGAAAAAAAGTTGTCAAAACATTTTTAAATTACCATTTAATGCGGAACATCACGGCTAAAACTAAATGTGATTTATTTAACGAAAGAATTTAGAAAAAAGTCAGCGGATATAAATATTGTTTAAATGAAATAAATACTTTTTGAAACATGTTTTCCTATGCGATAACTATTGAAACAGTAAATAAATTTTTAAACTACAACAATTTACTCTTTAAAAGCAACAGAACATAAGTTTTCTTACCTTTTCCTTTAGTGAAACAAAAATTTCTAAATCTGTTTTTGCTCAAATATGCACAGAGAAGAATTTTAAGTATTTAATTATGTAGTGTTTGAAAAAAAAACTAGTTCCCGAAATTATTGCTAATCATTCATTGTTTTCTCTCTTTTAAGAATTATGTATTAAAATGTACAAAATACACGCATTTTTTTCATTTCGTACGTATTCTTGCGCTTGACATTGCATGTTCTTAGCATTTTACACAAACGCTATGTTTTTTCTATAAAGAATGTAGAAGTGTGCATGAAAACTGACTTTTTGGTGCTCATTGCGTGGTAAGAATCATTTGTTTCACATTACTGAATACATTTTCTCCTGCGCGGATGCGTGGTGCATCTTCACGTCAAAAACATGGAAAAAAAGGACGATTCAAATGATTTCCTCGAATTCAGAGCCGTAATTTTACAAGGAATGACAAATAAAAATGCAGTGACTAAATAAATCTTTCTTGGTGACATTATTATGTTCGATTATAACGTGGATTTCATAAATAACAATGGATGAATATGACTGGGTTTTGCTTGAGCATGCATTTAAGTTTGATTTTTCTAAACAGGTGAATCTATCATTCAAAACATTTTTCGCACTGTCAATTCCTCAATATTATTATAAATTCAAGATGTTAATAACATATTTATTAGTTTATCACGTAGCGTTTTTAAAATTAAGAAATGTATTTTGAGATTTTGGTATAAGGATCGAAATATGAAATTTGTTTTGTAAATTATATATATTGAATAATGAATTGATTCAAATGAAAGAATGTAATAAAGCTAGTACTAGTGAAGTTAATATATGATATTAATACTCTCTCGTATTTTATTTAAAATATATTTCAATAATGAACCGTATTTTTTACATTTGAAGAACGCCTGAAGATGTATACTGCAACCACAGCAGCAAAGTTGAATTGAGCACAAAGTGAATCCATAATTATTTCAAAAAATTGTAGTATATTTTTATATGATTGCTTAAGGCACAGACTATTTATAGTTAATGAATATTTCGCATAAAATAAGTAGCTTAAATTATGATACTCTATTTAAAAATATTACGATGCCATAAACGCAACATAATGACGATATTTGGTTTCGTCTGTATTGATGTCACCTTAGAAACAGCATGAGAGTAGTAGGTTACTTAAATTATAAGGGGAATTATACGATTTATAAGAAAATTTTTGGTTATTCTCTCTATATATGTATCATATCAAACAGTTTTCAGTGCTAAAAATAACACAAAATGCTAATCGTTTAATTTTTTAAAGATAACTTTAAAAATTTATGAAGTTATTTTAAAATGCTATTCCAACAATAACTGACGTACACACATGAAATTTGATTTACAAGTACGTTGAACTATGGAAAACAAAACTGTGTTAGGGGTTTTGTGAAGACATGATTGAGATATTCGTAAAATACTTTTTTTATGAATTCTTATTGAAAATTCCTTACACAAAATGTATAAATTCTAAATTAAATTATGTTGAACAAAATAAAGATTGCTTTGAGTTAAAAATGCACACCAACTTTTGCTACATGTATATACAGGAAAAAAAATAGTCAGAAAAAGTATTAAAGCATTTGATGCAACAAATTAAGATGTAGCATTTGAAATGAAGAAAAACTAGTAATTGGTCTCTTCTTGAAATAAACCAGTTTTAAGTTTTATTTGCCATTGGGATGTAAAAAAAAAATAGCATAACAATTACTAATACATCTGATATTTTTTCTTGAAGAGATTTCAAATTATGCAAAATTGTAGAATATTTAGAGTAATTAAGGCGGGAAAAGAATTTGATTTGTTTTTTTTTTATCGGTGTCAATTGAATCGTACTGTATCCCCATAATTATAAGCCACATTCAAAATAGCGAGAACGATTTCTAAAGCAGGTACCTCTCTTTCATAGCGTTGATACCACACCATGCAGGGAATTTGATGCTAAGTTCTGTTTAACGTATAGCATTCCAGATTATTCCAGCCGGCGGGTATTCATTTTAAACAGAACTTGTACTTGTGGATCAAATAAGCTATATATTCTGACAATGGATTTGAAATTAAGGTCTTCACATAGTATTTGTATTCTAGAGATTATGTACATGTTTGATTTAATGAGATTGATCAATTGACTGATTACTAAGTTCGTACTTCGAAACCATACAAGGCAGTGGCGTAACGGAGAACATTAGAGACCCCCTCCCCCCTGCAAAGCCAGGTTTGGGACCCCAAGTCCTGATACGAACTTGGCGTCAATCAGGCTTTGGGCCTCTAGAATCCCTGTCCCCCCCGCACTGATACAAGGGCTATTAATGAGGCATCTCGTAACAAGCGAGTCAAACCAATTGACTAGTGACCTGAGCTGGTACACCATTTTCCAATTTTGTTAGAATAGTATTAAATCAGTATAGTGCAACCCGCTATTTGGTTTAAATTAAAGCAAACAGCAATCGATTTTTACAGAAGCAAGGGTTGTTGTTATCAATGGAGTTTTCCATTTTGAATCACAATCAGATGAAGACAGATAATTGGCATTTCAAATGGTATATTATCATATGAAATAAATTTCAGGCGACATTAAGTGATAATTTTTAAGTTTAATGTTGTTTCTAACAACTCTCTAAGTGCATTATTAATTTTAATTGAATCAAGCTTCTAACTCAGTCTGGATTTTACAGAAACTTATGTAACTATTATACGCCTCTTAATTAAGAGTTTTATGCATTATTGCTTTAAAATTTGAAGAAAATAAATGTTTGCTTATAAAGTAATGTATTACCACTATAAAATATTTAGAATTATATTTTCAGAGTACGAAGTGTCCCTTTACAGAGTCATTTTTATTTTTTTGTATATTTTAAAGCAATGATACACATGAAAGAACAAAAAATGGTGTTGGAATTTTTGTGATCAAATAATGGACTGGTCCTTTCCAGCACTTTCTTATTCATTAATTATTTATTTCACACACAGAATTGGTTTTTTCCACAGTAAGCGTGAGTGTTTACCTCGAATATTTTGAGCAACATGAGGGCTTTGGTGACAGATTTATAATTTTGAACTATCAAGTGACGAGAACGACACCTGTGAACTCTGACACCTCCTCTCCAAACTACCACATCACATCAACGGGAGGACTGATCCACAACAGATATAACGTATATCAGACCCTCTGAACTACGGGTATTCAAGGGCACTGGGGCTCGAAATCGTGGAAGCCGACCATGAGTTCGGGACCATGACCACTAGGTTACTGCATCCACTGTTTTTTTTCTAAAGGAAAGGTACTTTGAGTGGTCAAATGAGTAAATATAAGCGTCGCACTCTAATGCTGCACGTGGGACATTGGTAACGAACCTCATAATGTAGAGCTCTGGTCAAGTGACGAGGGCGATACCTAAGTTGACATCTACGTTTTTTAACCTCCACACCAACAGGAGGACGTTTGAGCATCGAGAGATTTAACATGCAGCGGCCTCTTCTACA
>BMAV01010289.1:220645-243784 GCA_019973955.1 Trichonephila inaurata madagascariensis
GTATTATATTTATGATTTTTAAGTATTATTGGCAGACGGCTCCTATTGAGCATGCATTCTACTAAAAGTAATATCTTACAATCCTAATATAAATTATTTGTCATCCACATACGCACAATCTGCAGCAACATAAATCACACTAATGTTACTTTAATTTGAATTACATATAACTAAAACCCTTAACATTATACAGTGCAAAAGGAATTTTTTCGTAGTAATTAAAGAGTTTTGTGTGTGTGTTTTTGTATTTAGTTTTTTTTATTATATATATTTTCCCAATAATCACAAGTCAAAATTATTTGGCGGCACGTCTGTACCTCATTAAACACTTCTTTAAAAAAAATGGCACGTAGATACATAAAGGTTCGCCACCCCTGTTCTGTAGAATTCCTTGTTAAATCATAGAATTCCATAATTTTATATACTTTAACTGCCTTGTCTAGTTATTTCATGAAATACTTAGTTATTCTATGAAATAACTGATTTCACACTTTAACGGTAACATATATAACAAATTGTAGCTGTTGTATATATTTTTCCGCTGTAGTTTCTAATTTTCTAAATAATTCTCTGAACAGAAGTATTTGATAATGTACTCGGAAATATAATAAATCTAACTGTTGTATTATTAAAAAAAAAACCTGGTATTTGTGTTGCGTAGCAAATTCAGATTTATATAAATAAAGCTGTAAAATGTAATATTGTGGGATTTAAAGGTTCAACTCCTCCCCGTAAGCCAACAGATTTTTAATTTTTACCACAGAAAATTACATCTTGAGACTTTCGCTTACGTCAAGGGTGTCAAACTCACAGTCCAACTTTGGCCAAATAAATAAGGTTCAACTGTAGATGGCCCGCAAGAAAATCAATATTTATAGAAACGAAAATTTATTTCGAACTATACATTATAATAAAAATACCGTAAAATCCGGTGTATAACGCGCATCTATACTTTCAAGCTGAATTTTTAAATTTTTAGGTATATTCGCCGTATAACGCGCACCCTCTTTTTTACGAAGAAATTTGAAATATCTGTATACATTGCTTTTATGTTTTAGTCGTTTATTCGAAGTATTATCCCAGACTTTTAAAAAAATAGTATACTTCTAGAACTGTAACTTGTAGTAACTGGTGTTGATGGATGAAAGAAGGCATATGAGCTTGGATATGATATTACTCTTTCAACGAGAACTTCTTTGGGAGTAGTGTATTTAGTTCTATTTGCCAAAGAAATAATTTATGTCTATATTTTTAAGTTCAGATTAGTAGTCTTTTATCCTAATGTATTTGGCAATGAAAAAAAATCATATGATGGATTTAATGAGTTGCCTTAGAACCGTAGACCAGAAGGGGAAATAAAAATATAACTGAGTGTGAGCGGAATAAGAAAGTTCAATATTTTCACCTTCTGAAATGGATGTAAATTTATTTAATTTTTAATATATTTTAATCATCGTGCAATAATTAACACCATAAACTCTTTTAGTTCATACGGCAAGTCGTTTCTTTTAAATAAACAGTGTTTCGATACATGTAGGAGTAAATTTTTTTTTTTTATGCTCATCTTTTTTGATATTTTTAATGCCATCGTTTTTATACCCGACGTATAACGCGCACCCTTTAGTTTCAATCTTAATTTTTGTGTTCAAAGTGCACGTTATACGCCGGATTTTACGGTAAGTAAAAGAACAAGTAAAATTTACTGTTTACGTCCTGAAACTTGACAACCTTTCTCTGCTGCTACCTTTCCTATTTTGGGAGAAATTTTGGTATTATATTATGTATTATTGTATACAGAGATATATTGACCGGGCCGCAAAAATGTTCGTTGTGGGCCGCATGTGGCCAGCGAGTTTGACATCCCTGGTCTACGTGTTTATGTGGGAAGGTCTATTTTTTAAAGGGACTATATTGTCGCCCCCGGCCGGGGCTAGGAAATGTCGTGAATTGGTTGTTAAACTTCTTATAACACTAAGAGTTATTCCATATTATTAGCCACATTCGATAGAAATCACACTTTAAAGGGCGGATAATCAAATTTACTTTGCTTATAACAAAATAAATTCGGAGGATTTTTTTTGTGTGTGCGAATTGTAATGTCAAGAAATTAAAAAGCGTAACTTTTGTATAAAATATAACGCGAGTCTTATTGTTTACCTTTATTATTTGGTTAGTCGATGCTAAATTTCATGAAAAATACAACATTAGTTTTATATAACTTGATAAAAGAGTTCACTGTGTAGAAGAAGAGTTCATGTTGAAAAAATAACGTAGATTTATTTCTCTTTTAAATTTGGGCACTCGATCTTTGTATTTCTATGAATATTATTGAAGACTGCTGAACATTCGCAGATTATCTATTTGTATATTGAATGATTAGATGAAAAACAGGAAATGGGATTCATTATTAAGCTATGAGGCATATCAATTCATTTTTCGTTTACATTGATTTAAGCCAGACCTTAATTTGATTGACAAATGAACTACTTAATACATGCTGTTGGTTTTTTTCAACTATTTCATATCGATTTCGGTCGGTTTTTTTAAACTAAATAGATCCTAAAACATTTTTTACAACCCCTTTCTGCCTTAGAATACATAATAGCTTATTAGAATGCAAGAACAATACTGATGAACACAATAATGTTATTGTATCAGTCTTATGTCTCCAAAAATTGAGAAAAATAAAAACAGAAGTTTCATATATTTATTATTAATGTAATGATAATATTTCAACATGAATGAAAAAAAAATTCAAATAAAGAGAAGACTGATTTTTAAATATATGTGCAATTATTTTTTTTACATACGACTTAATTTGAATAAAACAATTAAATTCATATTAAAGATAACAAGAAATAGTTTTGAAATAATTTAAAAAATTTAATTAAACTTACGCTTGCCGGCAAATGCTGAAAAGCACCGATGAAGCTTTTAATCATGAAATCCGATTAAATAAATATCACAGATGAATTCATATTCTATAATGTATTGATACAGTTTTTTGTTTCCTCTACAAATTTTCGGAAAATGTTAATATAAAGAAAACTTTTTATTAAAAAGTAGTTTATTTATTTTACGAAAGATGTTTCAAACAAAAGGAAATGCTTTATTAAATAAAATTATGAAAAAAAATTAACAGCAACTAATGCTTTCTTAAAGTATTTTGACCATGGGCTTAAATAAGGAATGTTGTTGTTGCCGTGTGATTTTATCCTGGGATACATATGAAATATGCGCGAATGGAAGAACATAAACATACAGCACAGACAGAAGAATATAGACATTTATTACAAATGATGATCCCAGCATTTTACAGAAGGGGTGCGCTGCTTTCCATTCGAGACGGGAATCCATTACAAGTGACAGTCCGACTTCTTTTCCCGAAGAAGATACAGCCATGCTTTACTCGGGATTCGAACCCGAACCCACTCGGTTACAAGCTGAGGGTCATATCCACCATACTTGCTGGGCGGCTAAATAAGGAATGATAGTTAAAATTGAAAATTCACATTAATTAATTGAATACATTAAAAGTTTATTTAATTGGTTTAAGTTTCGCAGTGAATATGAAAAATACATCTGTTTTACAAAACATTAAAAACAACTTGGATAATTTCTTTCTTAAAATTTTAATAAAATATTGTAAGATACTTTTGAATACTTTTAAAAAGAAATGAAACATATATTAATAAATTTTTTACGTTTAAAAAATCCAATAGATAGTGCGTTTAATTTATCATCAATAAATCAGAATGTGCTGCTGAAACCAGAAATTTTTGATGTTTAAAACACAAAGTAAGTAAATGCAAATTAATTCATTTTTAATGTCGATATTTCAGCAAAGTTTCCAAAATTTAACTTCACATTATTTCTTTAGTTTTAAGAGCTAATTAGTTAGAAAAGCTATTTTTAAAAATTATTTGTGAGCAAAATTTCTTTTGAACATGGAAAGAAAAAAAAAACGTTTGTTCATGTGGAACTCATAGGAAAAATTCTTTACTCTTTATTTATGTTTATTTTCGAATCTGAAAAATTGTTTAGTCTGAGAATTAATTAGTGTATATAAGCAATATATACGAGAACTGCTGGCAGTGGGCCTTGTAATTTTGAACGCCGATGAAGTGTCAAGGACGATACTTAATAAGTTGGCGGCCGATTCTCCATATACACGCCATGCTAATAAGGGGACTTCGAACTTAATGGAATTAATATACATAAGCTCGCATCTTTGGAATAGGGAGACCCGTATCCGGAAAAATGAATAATTAATTGCACTATTATTCATTTTTACTCTATAATAACGGAAGTGATCACTCATATGTATATTTATGTCAACAGAATAGTAATTATTGAAAGAATATTAGTTTTTATTTTTCAACAGAATGCATAAAATAGCTTAGATGCAAAAAAAATTCATTATTATAACATGGCAGGTGCCCTTTTAACGAGCTCCTTTATTACATTAACACCCTGCAATTTCTCAGAAGTGTATTTATTCTATGATATTATATTGCATATTTATATTCGTGCTAAGTAATGTCTAAAAGTTAAAT
The DNA here is from genome assembly GCA_019973955.1 of Trichonephila inaurata madagascariensis. NCBI lineage: Eukaryota > Metazoa > Arthropoda > Arachnida > Araneae > Nephilidae > Trichonephila > Trichonephila inaurata. The sequence continues at coordinate 225,202 of BMAV01010289.1, forward strand.
AAAAGTGTGCATTGTGTGTTTTTAATTCTTTAATTACGCTGAGGATTTATTCATATTTATTTTGTTCATATTTATTTCAGTTTCCATCATTTTTGGCTGGTACAGTGGAACTCAAATATTTAACAAAAGTTTTTTTTCATAAGTAACATTAATAAAACACGCAAAATCTGTGACAGCCATTTTATATTTTGCAAAATTGGAAACAGATTAAATCATTCCCATGTACCACAAGTTTCCCCGTAAGAAATAAGAAATTAAATAAGACAAATAAGGTAAAAGAGAAAATAAAAAGGAAGTATCACAAAGCAAAAGTTATAATGTGAACCAATGAAGTTACAAAATCGAAACAATTAATATTTAACAGTGAAGTTATAAAATCAAACTAATGAAATCACAAGATCAAATCAATGAAGTTACAATTAATGTGTGTGAATACAGCTGTACTGGAATCCAAATGTTTGGTCCATATGGAATAATAGCATAATATCTTGTTTATATGTATAAGTACATGGATATTTAAATTAATACCATTAGTACTGCGGGAAACCCGATTTATATAATCATTTTTTGTAATTTATCATATTTCTTTAAAATCAGGAGCGTAGCTACCGCCATATCAGCCGTATCAATGATTCGGGGGCCCCAACATGCGTAACTACAGTACCATTAACAGGGATTTCTTTTCTAAAAAAGGGCCCCGAAGGAGTTTTGATATGGAGCCCACTTAGAACCAGCAACGCCAGTGTTTAAAATCCAAATTGTATGCTTTTCCCAATAAAACTTAACAAGAAATCCAACTCAAAATTTCTACTATTGAAGCTAATGGGGTACCATACAAGAGTACATGAATAACATAAAACTATAAATGCTCAATTTCTCTTAACAATCATTACATTTGTGTGTGTGGCTTCGCAGGACTAAATTCCAATTTAAATTGCTTTGGTCCATCAGTGAGAAATCTTGAGCCCAAAGAAAAATAGATGTTTGCCATAGTAACGAGGAGCTTATAATAATCAACGAAAGTGGTCATTTTAATGTCAATACAATAGAGTTTTTAATCTTACGTGTATGTAAATTGAATTTTTTTTATATATATATTTTTTAATAAAGTACTCTTTTACTTAAGCTCCTTGTGATTGTATCCAACAGAAAACTTCCTTGAGTCGGGGGAAGGTTGCGTAATTTAATTAACGGTTTCAGAGACAGGACATCATATTCAAATAAATAAAATTTAGATTTAAGTTTTGAAATTATTATTTAAGAAAAAAAATAGCAATAATTTTGCAATTAAATTAGGTAAGATATCGTTAAAGTCCTTTTCTAACCAAATGATGTTTTGCAAAATATGAACAAATTTAACATAATTGCAAAATATTTGTTGTTGCATCAATATATCATTCTGGTTGTATCATTAAGAGTCTGGGATGTTTTCTCGACGAAAATGGATTAAAAAATTTTATCAGATGCATGATATTTTAATCTAGGGTAAAAAATTAAATTGAACTCGAAAAATTGGAAACTGTTTAAATTTTCAAAGCATTCTTATTCTACTGCTGCCAAAAAAGGACACAATTATTTCTACAATTTTTATCGTAAGTAATAAAATTGGTGTCTACACTTATTACTCAAAAGGAATTGAATCATGGTATTAAAGAATTAACTTATACATGCATAAATAATTACAAGATGAATACCATTTCTTTCTAATAACTAATTTTTTTTTTCATTCTGCATTTCAAATTTTGTTAAAATTTGCTCAAAATATCTTAATTTATCAAAAGATTGTTCTACTAATATCAAATGAGTATATCACACAATCAAAGATATAAAGTATTTTCAACACCTTTCAAAGCTGCGCACTTTTACAAATAATTACTTTATGATTTTTAAATAATAAACAAATGAAATAGATAGAAATTGAAATGATATGAATCGAAAATTAGTAAATTCAGGTATGAAAAAAAAGTTAATTGTAACAAATTATTTTTGTTAGATTTTGGGATTCTGTATACTCTGCCGAAATTCTTAAGTTCAAACGTTATGCCATTATCTTCAACAGTTTAAGAAATATTCGAAGCAAAAACTTTTTACATCGAAAATATTCCTTCATAAAGCACCTATGCTCTTATGTAATTATTAATGATAAAGCTTAGATGTTGGTTAGTGAAAAAAATATGAATAAAATATTTCCTTTTTGAATAAATATTATATATTTTTTTTAATGAAAAAGAAAAATAATAGAATTTTTAGAATAAATATATTCATCAGAAAAAAATCCCAGTTAAAATATAATAACAGGTAAAACATTAAAAACCTTTTGCACGAAATGTTTAGTATTGAAAATGCATTTTTAGTTCTATCCTGTATATCAATTTAAAAGCCTTACTGGAACTAATCATGCATTCAAATTTTATTTCAGTTTATTTCCGATATCAGAACATTGAACCAAACTGGTATTGATTATTTAAAATCAGAAGAATCCTGTCAGAAATGACTTCTACAATGCTAACTTAAGATGTGAAATGTTAAGTATGTTTATTAAAATAACATCCAATTGATACATTTTATTCCTTCAAATGTTAAGTAAATGAACAAAAATTTTACCAGTAGATGGAGACACGAATACAATTGTTTCCACATAATGGTATTATTCTTAAGTTGTTTTTTTTTTTATCTTTAACTTCAATTTCAATAATATCATTTTTTAGAAGAGATAAGTGGCTGTCAGTTTCAGAAATGTCATATTTCTCTTTTAAATTGATCCAAATTATGTGGAAGAAACTGTTTTATTTTCTTCAGCATATTTTTATTCATTATCGAATCAAAAATGAAAAAAAAAAAAAAAAAAAAGGATTTTCCCAGAAGCTATCAAAAATTTAGGAAGTCATTTATTTTGTGTTTTTATGTATTATTTGAACTTTCTTATATATTCTATGACAATGTTATCAGTTTGATAAGAACTTTTGTAATCAGAAGTACTTTTACAGACTCAGGTTAAAACATAAAATGTAGCATTTTGAAATAAGGATACATAATGGAAATTATTTTTTAATATGATGCTCTTTTTTAAATACTGTCACACCTAATTTGGGTATTCACTGAATATTATAAAAGCATTTAAATGCTAGCCATATTTAAAAGCAACGTCAAGAAGGACAAGGGACATCAAAGCTAAATTTTTTTTTTATTTAGTACAAAGATAACATGATTTAAAATACATCAGTTTGCGTAATGGGGAAGGTGATAAAACCAGTATTGAGTATTGCCACTATGACTAGCAAGAAATGCTGCTACACACTTCGCATTCAAACATTGGGTTGAACAGTTTAAAACATTATGTGCCATATGTCTCAGGCATTCTTTTGTTGGAATGTGGCCAAACATTAACTCTGAAGGTAAGAACCAGGGGCGTAGCAACCGTTGTATCAGCCATATCAATGATACGGGGCCCCGAAGCTGCAGGGGCCCCAACACGTGTAACTACATTCCCACTAACAAGGCGCTCATATTTGAAAAAGGTCCCTGAAAGAATTTTGATACAGGGCCCACTCAGAACTAGCTACGCCAGTGGTAAGAACGAACCTTCGGAAAATCTATCTGATTCTTGTACTGGAAATTTATTCCAAGGGATTCGAGAATAGAATGCAATATTATTTCAAACCTTAGTGCCAGGCTCAACACCAGTATGGCGACACTTTAAACAATAGTGAAGCAACTTCTGTCAATGGTGTCTTTAATTTCTGATTAGATGATCGTGATGTTAAAGACAAAAGGACAATTCGCCCACAAAAATAATGTTTGAAATACACCATTGCTAATGAATGTGATTTGGAGATAGGTAATCTCAACAATGGCCACCTTATGGCTATTCTGTTGTGTTGTAACTCGTGTAGTGGTGCGACGAGGTTAGCACAATCGATTACATTGGCTATCTTTTCCTCCAATATCCATCGATAAGTATCACAGTTGCTTGATTATATCCGACACGATTTCCCTATCTCTCGTAAGAATATACTCCACCGATAGCAATTCCTCCTAGGTCAAATACAGAAACGGACTCGAACGATGCTCGTATTCTGTTTTGAAACATACTAAAACTACTCACGCAAATCAACCAATCAATGATTCTATAGAATATTAAATTCCTTTAATAAAGTGCTTGTGTGTGTGTGTGTGTGTGCCTACGTGCACCGATCATTTTCGCCTGCCCTGAATTTTTAATTTATGTCACCCCATCCTTATGATTTTGTTTTTTATTAATTCTAATGAGGAGGTACGTCCCTAATGTGGGGACAGGTACTCCGTAAATTACATGCCACTTGCCTGCGCTGAAATGCTATTCCGTTTCGATATATTTATTATTAGTAAAAATTTCGTGTAGTTTGGATATTACTTAATAGTGCCGCATTTTGGGAGACCAGTAAAATACAAAAGATGAACTTAAACTAATATTATGACACAATTGCTGATTAATACAATATAAAAATATTTACTGCTTAAGATATGCGACTACGTTCGGAACAGTGATTTTAAAAAAGCGCATAAATGGATAATTTTCATGATGTTTAGTGTCACTTAGATTAGAATACATGTATAAAATTGTTTTAAGGACATTATGACAAAAAAATTATTTAAACACAATATTTTTGCAAAAATTTAACTTAGAATAACCTTTTTTCAAAATGTTCTCCTTTTATAAAAAATGCTTCTATAATAATAATATATTTTGTTTATATAAAGACCTCTCCAGAGAGTCTGAACTAGGATTTTTGAAAAATTCACATTATTTTCAGAGTTACCACCAATTGAAATAACTATCGGTGTTTTTTTTCTTAAAATTTCTACTCTCTGTTGACGTAAAATATGGATACATCCACTTCTAAGTTATATATTTCAAAAATTCTAGTTCAGCTTTTGTACAGAGTTCTGAGCTATATACAGGCAAAATATTATTATAATAGAAGCATTTTTCATAAAAGGAGAATGTTTTGAAAATGGGTCGTTCTATGTTCATTTTTTGTCAAAATAGTATAGTTAAATAATTTTTTATTCTAATAATATTCTTAAAACAATTTTATATACGTTTTCTAATCTAATTGACACTAAATATACATTTTTACGCTTTTACAAAATCACGGTTCCGAACGTAGTCGGATATCTTAATTTCTCCGTAATATGCATTTTATTTATAGAACAATTTTATTTTAAGAAAGTGATTAATGCAATTTGGACTCAGCTCACTCATAAAATGTTAGACTGTTTCTTTTAAGTTGTAATTAAAACTTACAATCTGAAATCAATGAAAGTTGTTTTTTGTGTTGGATTTAGAATAATCAGTTTATTTCTTAATGAAAAAAAAATTTTAGCATCAGTTTTCGGTGCGACACTTTATCAGACTCAGAAAAAGCAAGATAAATTAAGATTTTTGCAAAATGTTTTCTTAAGACCAAACGAAAAAAATGTTTTGGAGGGAACACTTTTATATGGGTGTACATTCCTTTCAATAGAATAGAGAATTAGCTTTTAATTAAGGAAAATTCGAATAAATCTGTAAAATATCCCTGTATCACGGATTCAACTCGGTCTGCCATTGTAACCGAGCTTAGACTTTTGACTGAACATGACTGTCTATTCGTTTCGTTTTTATTTGACTAATTCCCATTTGATTGTGTTTTACTTGATTCTGGACTAGCCATGATTGCTGCTTATTAGGATGAGGGATCTGCACTAAATGACTTAACTGCTTTTACTTTAAAGAAATATTGGAGAGCTTGTTGTCTAATGACTTAATAATCAATGTCCTGGCATTTTTTATTACTGCTACTGAATAAATCTGTACATTCATACATTAATAGGAAATAATATGGAAATCTTGCATGAAACTTTAATGAAAACTTCCAGGTTCCAAGATAATCATCTAAAACATACGAACTGTAAAATAAAACTCTAGTAATTAAATTTATTGATCAATACTTACATACGTACACCTAGTACTTAACTTTCACTAAAAGTATATATTATAGAGAATATATGACGTAACCTGAATAATGTTAATAGCATACGTGTAAGCTAATGGTTTTCTTTAAACCTTAATCTTTCAAGAGTAATATATTTTAAATATCTTTATTATTTATTTTACTGAATGCATGCATTTATTTTAAAGGAATAAATCAGGAACATATTCAAAATATATGTATATAGATCATCAATTGATTTAGACTTTAAGAAATACTGTAAAGCAAATTTTTTTTATTGATTTTAAATACTGTAAATCCTCGAGAAAGAGTAATTTAAAAAGGGAACTAATATTTCATTTCTTCCTATTTTCACGTGTATTAATACTATATGAAGAATAGGTATTTATAGCATTGACAGCCTGGTAAAATTGCACTTTATTTCAGTACAAAAATCTCTTCAAGAAACTTCTGAAACCTGAGTCTTGAGCAAAATTTTTGAAATCATTTACATCATATTGCATACATACCGTTTGTTTCCCATCACAGAAAGTTTTCGTGCTGTCAGTAAGATATAGGTACAAGAGGGGGAGGGGAAGAAATGGTTGGTACCAAATAATTTTTATGGACAAGTGCAGCATTAATATACTATTTGATTGTAAACTGCTTATAATCCGGAAAAAATGTTCTACTCGAAATAATTTTGCTTCAAAAAAAGGTTCCGATCGAGAGAAGTGAAGTGTTGTGGGACTTGGTTTCTCCGCCAATCTCCCTATTGACCCGTATGCCATCAAGAATGGATCACGGACGTCTCAGTGATATTGGAATGAAATCCTCAGATCTGCTGTAGCCCCTTACACTCTAGTAATCTAGACAAATTTATTCGTATTGACGATGACGCTAAACCATATTATACACAACTCGTGGCTGATTTCTTTTTCGACGAAGAAAAGCAACGATTTCCAAGATAATTATCCTAACATATTTGGAGAATTTTTGAGCAGGGGCGTAGCTACAGTCATATCAGCAGTATCAATGATACTGGGACCCCAAGCTACAGGGGCCCCCACGTGTGTATCTACAGTACCATTAAGAGGAATTTCATTTTAAAAAAAGGGCCCCGAGGGTGTTTTAATACGGGGCCCATTCAGAACTAGCTATGCCAGTGATTTTAAGAAGACAATTTGACAGTCATTTACCTCCAATTTAGAGCTGGGAATCTTTCTCCTACAGAAGCAAGAGAAATTATTCCAATTTTTAAATGATCTTTTAAATATCATTTCTATGATATGAATAATTCTTTTAACAACAATTTCTATTCCAATGGACGAAATTAATATATTTTATTTGCTGATAAATATTATGCGAACAAAATTTACTTCTTCGTTGTATCCTACTTAAATTTCATTCCTCATATTTTACAGCAGCTATGAATCATACATCAGTTACTAAAACTCATTTTCATCAACTGTATTTGTTCAAAATCATAAAATTCCCTACTTGTTTTTTCAGTTATACATTTTACACAATTCATAATTAAAGAACATTCTTTTTTTGAAAATGAAATTAATATCGAAATTTACTTTGATTTCAATGTGAATTTTTGTTTCGAGTAAATTTAGCTTTGTGTTAATTGAATTAAAAGTGATTTGTAAAGAAATGAATTTTTTTCAAATAAATCTAGCCGATACTTCGTTTTCAATTCATTTCCATATTTTCTCTTAGGCTTCATTTATTTTTTGTGATTGAAAGCAATTCGGCAAGAAAATATGAAGTAAAAATAGGAAAAACGTGAAATTATGTAATTTGCAGTAATCTGAAACGTCATTCGCAAATTTTTTAACACCCTCTTTCGAAAAAATTTATAGCTATTTATCTTTTATTTGATTTCTATTTTGCTTTCGAAAATAAAATACAGATGGCAGCACAAAATTACAAGCATGATTGATGCCGATGAAGATTTCAATCAGTTTAATGCAAATATTTTTTTAAAAAAAGAGAGATTCTAAATTGATGGAAAAAGATCTCCGAGTTAAAAATCTCAAGAATTTTTTTTAAAATAACAACTATATAATTTTTGAATAATTTATTATTTCAATGTGGAAAAGATTTTTTTCAAGAGTTACATGCCAAAAATAACTTAATACCACTTTTTTTCGAAATGTAATACATCTCTAAAATTCCTGCAGTATCAAATTGGTTTTCTTAATCTTATTCACCGAATTTCAGAGCTTGCAAAATTGATGATTTTTAGTTCTAAAAATATATTTATATGTAAAATTCAGTTTAGACAGGATGTGTTTTCTAAGAATTTTTATATGTGTGTGTATATGAATTTATGTATGTGTATGTATATGTATAGTGTACGTACGTTTTACGTATTTGTATTTTAAAATCTTATTAAGATCATGCTTCCTAATCTCCCCCATTGTATAATTTTAATTACTGAAAGTCTCCGTTTGCATGTGAGCAATTTTATATTTTTTCTGTATTTATTGTATTTGCACCCATTCTTGTTTCTTTTCCCCTTTTGATTCCCATTTGTGTCTGTATCCTTCTACTTGAAACTTCCTAACATTATTGATTGAGTATTGATTTACTTTTATAAGCCTTTTGTTGGCACACAAGGAGTCTTTACCTGGAGTCTTGTAAAAACAAACAAACAATGGTTATATATTTGTATTTAAAGAAGCATTTCTTTTTCTTTCAATCTTTCAACTGCTTTTATTGAACATATTTCTTTTTTAAAGAAGTTACTTTTTAAGTAATAAATAAATGACAATTTATAGCAAGTAACGTTTTAGTGAATATTTAATCTTAAATTAATTTTTCAGTACAGCAGAACGTCGTTTATCCGAACGTTTATTATCCTGAGCGTCAAATATTCGGACCAGTTTTTTTTTTGTCAACTACATGTGCTGTAGATGAATACGTTTTCGAACAGAGAGGGTACTTGCTCGAAAGACAGAGTCGGAAAAATGCATGGAATAAGCTATGGCCAGATTTAGAATGCGAAAAAGACCAATGACGACCACAGGGAGGAGATTACCGACTTTGTCCAATCGATCCCAAGATTTCAAGAATCCGACGAAGAAGATGTAGAAACCTGGATGGCATGCGATGCAGAAGACTGTGGATTTCAAATGCTAAATGATGACGAGATTGTGACTTCAGAGAAGAATCCGACCCTGTCGACGATGAAACAGATGAAGACGAGGACAACAACAACAACGAAAGTAGCAAGGGTTCATCAAATGCTGACGCGTTTTCTGCATTAGAGACAGCTATGGAGTGGTACGAACAACAATCAGAAAGCTGTCCTACTCAACTACTGCTGCTCAAGAGAGTCAGAGACCTTGCAGCGAAAAAACGAAGGGGTACAATGGTACAGAGAAAAATAAGCGATAATTTTCCACAATAAAGGTAAAATTGCGACATTTTGCACCTATTTTACTTTTTCTTCACGTACGTTACCCGCATGTGATGATTTTCATTATTCGTATAGTTTCCGGTTTCATATACTGCATGGATCGCATTCGGTTTTCGGTTATCCGAACGGTCTCCGGTCACAATTGATTCGGATAAACGACGTTCTAATGTAATTGTAAAAGGTTTAAAAACGATCAAATAAAAAAAAATGTTTGTTGAAAAAATAAAATTATCTGTTGTATCACCGATATAAATATTTTTCGTTTATTTTTATTGTTAGAATTTTTACTAAATCAGAACTGGTGCGAGAAATTTATGCTACTACGCTGTTTATTTTTTAGGTAAGTTAAGGAAAATATAGTTTTCGCTCTACTTGCTCATTGAGCTAATGAAACTTTTTTGATGGTTTAATTCCTTTATTTTTCTTTTGTTTGCATATATTTTAATAACTTAATAATAATGTAATTATTTTCATATTTCACGACCGTGAAAAACGACAAGCCATTTTTTTTATTTTATCTCTTTTCGAACAAATCATATGTCACGTTATGCGTAAGAACTTCCTTAAGAATGAGTTATAATCATAAAAATGTCAAAGTATACATTTATGTAAATATTCAATTAAATTCTTTTTAGTTTTCCTGTTTTTGCAGCTGTAATTGTATTTCGGTTCTTGATATCTTATTAGTTTTTCCTTATGTATGGCACTGTTCTGAAATGGCGAGAGTTTTTTTTTATGTGCGATTGTGGTGTTATATTGTCTTTAAAAATTTACTATTTTAATTTAGATTTTTAGATTTCTGTCTTAGGTATGCATATTAATTTTTTACATGGTATGTGGCTGTGAAAGTCATAATATTTTAAGTATCATTCACCTAGTATTATGTTCATTGTCTTTAACTTTGCAGATCAGTTGTATAAGCAAATTTAGGCGTTTTCTTGGAGCTCTTTATCCAACACGGTAGACCATCCGAAATGTTGTAAAATGAATTCAAGGAAGACGGGTCGTGAGACCATCTAACCTCGTTGGTAGACTAATTAAATGTTGTAGGCTGGAAAGCTGAACCTGAAGATGAATTAGCTATGTATTCTCTCTCTCATTTGCAAAGCAGCACACGAGAAATCAGTAGAAAATTTATCTCCTCAAAAAGCCGCTTTTGAAAAATCCTAAGAAAAGTAAGGTCTCCATATCTGCTGACACCTGAACAGGCTCTACTGGCAGAGGATGCTGAAAGACGTCACAACTTGTGCAACTTTATCTTCAAACAGTTAAAAGTCAAGCCAACCTTTTTTGAAAGAGTACTTTGGACGAATGAGACATGTTTTTCACTCAACAAAATAAGCAATTGTTGAACACTTCATTTGATTTTGAATGGAGTTTTATGTAACAGGCTAACTGGCTCTATATTTTAAGTCACGTTAATTGGAGTTGAGTTGAGTTGAGTTTGGTGTTTTATGGCGCAAGAGCCAGTTTTGGCTATACTGCGCCAAACATTCATAGGTCTGTGGTCTGGACGGGAAAAGAAGAAAAGAAGAAATTGGATGACAAGATGGAGGTCGAAAATAGAGGTACCCCGGGGTCGTGACACCTGTGTTTACCAAAGATAGTAAACCCCTTGGGAAAAGGAAAAGATCACTAGGGTACCTCGGGATAGTGACACCCGTACCCACCTAAAGAAGGTGATCTCCCTGAGGGGTACGTTAATTGGAATGTGATACTTTAAACTTCTATACATCATAATATCCAATTTTGTTGAAAATGTGTCCCTGTTTTAATTTGGAACATAGTTCCAACATGTAAGCGCTTTCCATATAGACATCAAAAGGAATGCAGAACAAGGGGAAGACATTTCAGCATCAAATAATCGGTTACGGTGGATGCATAGAATGGGCTCCATACTCACCTGATTTTCGAACCGGCGTATGCGACTCTGAGATCATAAACGACTTGTAACTCATGCTTGTGCTAGATTGTCGTTTGAATTCGTTATAGTACGAAATAGGCATCATGAAATAGAAGAAGAGTTGAGATGTGCATTGTAGCTAACGAAGAGTATATTTAACACCGAAAATATAGGTCTCTGCTGATTTTACCTGTTTTATTCTGTGTGTTTTTTTCCCAATGTGTCTTTTCTTATTAGTTAAAAGATGCTTTTCAACTTTGAAATTGTTCCGAATCTTTTCCTGTTTTCTAGATAGGAATACTAACTTTGGATGTAACTTTACTACCTTCTGATGGTTGCTTTGAATATTACCTCCGGTAACTAAACTCTCTATACACTTCAAGCCGAAATACGAGATTTAAGTTTGATAGCTATTACCTTCTCCACAGTCAAGATGTGGGGAGGAGGGGTGGAAAAAACTTTCATGTGTATAACCTGTATAAATATACTCATGTACAAAAATAAATGAATTTGCACATTGCATCGAATTTCTGAAAGCGAAAGGACAGATCTTGTGAGGAAATTTGGTATAAATATATGTTTATAACAGGGAAAGGGATGTACTATATAAAAATCATCTTATGTGCACATAATTATCAGTATCGTGATGCTCAAAATCAACGTTATGATAAACAGAAAATGAGTCTAATATGGGGTCTCACCACAAGGCAGGTGGTTGATTTGTCGAATCGGCCGCTTCTCGCGCCAAGTGTTTTCTCGCCAAATCGATAAATGCTCTAAATCTGGTAACCCTTCTGAATTTGTTCTCCAGTGAAGGAGAAGTCGTTTTTGACAAAAACGCGCCAAATACGCGATATTTCTAAATTTGGCGAAGAAGCGGCCGATTCGACAATTTCACCAGGCAGGTTGCGTAGCTTGAGAGCATACTGAAAAAAGGAAGCTGAAGAATCCCCGTGACTCTCAATCCCAGTCCTGTTGCAAGGCAATTCTGGCATGATTCTCGAAGGAAGATGACCAAAATACCAGATGTGCTCTGTAGTGTTAAAGTCACGGAAATCTAGCTGGCAAATGAATATGGTAAATATCTTTATTTTTCAGATTAATGTGAACCATCTGAGCCCTATGTGGATGAATGTTGTCGCACATTAACAAGAACTCGGGACCAACTGGACCTCTGAAAGTTTTAAATTAAGACTCTAAAATCTCCTTTGTATACCTCATAACAGTCAGGAAGCTTTTGTCAAAACAGGCAGGGTTTTTGCGGCTATCCAACATAATTCTTGCCTAAACCTTTAAACTTTAACTCCCATAACGATCCTTTTCCCTGATAAGAGAGGGGTCATAACGTGTCCTAGGCTTTCTGTAGACAAAAGTTCGCCGAGAATCAGTTTCCCAGCTGAATCTTGACTTGTGTAAATAAAAGGTTGGTGTTCCATTCCATGCCGAACACGCTCTATTGTGTGCTGAAGTGAAAGAGACGGATCTTCTAGAATACAATTGTATATCATGCAATATGGGTCTTAGGGGCAGCATACAGCTCACGTAAGAGCTGTGAAGATGTAGCATTCATATGTCGCCATGATTAAAGGGTCAAATTACAATATTAATTCGTCGTAATGGATCTTAATCAACCTTGTCTAGGTCTTATCAATATGAATACATTATCCTGTAACTGTTTCTCCAAATTATCAATGGCAGTGGGAGCTACAATAAGCTCTGTAGTCTCTTACGCTTGCGTGATTGGCCTACCCTCCAATTCTTCATCTCATTCGGTCACTCTTGATATCTCATTTTGGCTGATATGTAAAATGTACCCAATTCTTCCTGGAAACACGGGGAATATGGAGAAGGAGTATGAACACACAAACCGCTGACAACCCCCTGTGCGTTCACACATTCCCCTCGAAAACTACAGAACCATAGTCACGTAAGCCTACGCTTGCATATTGCATTTCAATATTTCCATAATTCTTCAGTGACGTATAATTCGTATTTTTGCTCAATATTTTTTGTTCAAATAAATATATTTTGTTCATTCTCTTGAATTTTCACACGAGTGTACAAAGAAGTTGTGGTTATTTTTTAAAAAAAATTGATGTTGGAACGCTTCAACTCACAAATTATTCACAAATGTTTTTATACTTGTGTAAGAAAAAATTGTGAAATAATTTTTTTTTAACATTTACTAAGTTTGGGTTTTGAACTACGGAACCGAACTACGTTCCCTTTAAAAATCCTAACTCATTATAAGATAAGATAATAAATTAATTAATGTCATTAAACTTCTTAAAATTATTTAGGAATTTTTTTGCTAAAAATATATTAAGCTTTTTAAAACTTAATGAAATGATGTGACCTTCGAACTTTATCCAAAGATGTCCGTCGATAATAAAGCAGATAAGGTAGCAAGCGATAGAAATACAATATGTGCTACTAAGAATAAGTAATATTATTGAATTAAATATTTTGTATTTAATTTTCTCAATTGTTCTTAATCCCATTATTATCAATAATATATTAATATTTTCAATTGACTTTAGGTTCCGTATTATTTTGGCCTTCCATATTTAGAGTCTCAGAGAAAAAGTGGCTTCTTGAAAAAAGAAGATTATCAAAAGATGCAAACACACACATAATTTAAATTTTTAAGATTATTAAAAAATTTCATTAAAAAAAATTCATTATTTGTTATAATGTGAGACTGATGACATTGAAAAAAGTCTTTCTGTTTAGGAACAATTTTACTAAACAATATCGGAAAATGTGTTATACGAATAAAGTAATCCTTGTGTTATATAATTTACAAATCTTAAACTTAAAAGGATCCTTGAGAAAATTATACGAGAAGAGACAGATATCAAAATCGTCTAATATTTAAATATTCATGAATAGGGGATATAAAATAACGCATGTTAAGAAAATCTTGTGATGTTTAAGATTTAATTTGAATGCGTTTTTTCGACAAAATAAATTGATATAGGCAGTAGATTTATTCTATTATTTTACTAATTAGTACATTAGAGTCCCGAAAACTCGGCATTCGATAACCCGGCAATCCCAATAACTCGGCCACATCCTGGCTGGTCGAAAATACAAACAAACCCACCTGCACGAAGTTAATGAAAAAATGTCAGAAAATGATAGATAAGACGTTAACGTTGAGAATGTACAAACTCCTAAAATGTCACATAGTGAGGGACTAAAGACTGTCGAAACTGCTCTTCAGTATTTTGAGCGTCGGTAAGTTTGTACGGTGTCGATGTTTTCAAGGAGCGTAAGGGGAAATTGACTTATTGTTCCTTCATCCTCTTCGTGATGAAGCAACAAATTCAGAGTGCAGTACGGAAGACACTAGGATATAAGTATTTCTTTAAAAAAAAGTAGCCAGTTTTTGCAAAGTAGGCTACTTAATTTTCGTTATAGACAGATTTATGCTTTCATGAAGTAATTTTCTGAGGTATGTCTGATCAGGTAAATTAATGTATACTATGTATTCATTATTTTTTATTTTTATTTTCTCATGTAGTAAATGCTCTATCCCTTCATAAAGTAAATACTCTTACTTTTCTAAGGGTATTTGGACAGTTTATTGTGAAGCAAACAATACCTACAAGGGTAGTATAATATTTTCTGAGGAAATAATCGTACTCACTCTTTTTTAATCCCATTCTCGATAACCCGGAATTTTCACAAATTCAGCCACCCTTTGGCACACATTGGGCCGAGTTTTCGATCCTGTTCGATTCATTCTTATCGTACGTCTTTCACTGCTATACCAAAGGTTTGAAAGAGATGTTTGAGAATGTCTTTGTATTTTTCATTTCTATCATATGATGCATCCTTCGCGTTCTAGAATTATACCATGGACGCTATTTTTTAAAAATATTTGTTGTCTTTCTTGAATCAAACCAAGATTATTTCGAAAGAGACTTTTAAATTTAGAGCCTCGGTGAAGTAATAAATGTAACACTTCAGATGTTAAATAGTAAATTAATACTTCAGCTGTTAATAACACAATAGCTGTTAGTTAATGAGCTTAACACTTCAGTTGTTCAACTTTCGTATAATTTTTCACTATATTAAACCATTTTATAATGAGTTGATCAACTATGCGACAAACTTTACTGTTTTATACAATAGTCTTCAGCGAAGCAAGGACACAAACCCACGAGTCCATTTAAATATTGCCGTGGATCTCACAACTCTGAATATCCAGATCTTGCGGAAGATTTTCATTGATAAAACAGAGTATGAATGATTTACGCGAGAACGACTTCGTAATAAATCACCTATTTAAAGAAGGTTTTTTTAATATGTTTAACTTATCAAACAATATTTTATTATTACACAATTTAATGGATAAAACTCAGATGTTGGGTTTGATTTTCTGTGTCGGAAGATAAAACGCATCATTTAACGCATCGTGTGTCTGTGAAAAATGGAGATTAAAATGAGTTATGGCTCCTTTACTTTTTTGAATTAATCCATTATTTCGTCACTGAACCTTGTAACATTTTGACAAGATGTTTCCACATAATAAAAAAAAAAGCAGATGCCGAAGTACTTAAAGTATAAGTCTTACGAAAACCGAAATGTAATCTTTCAAAATTTACATATTTGAAGGAATATTGAACTGCTGAATCTATGTTTGCTGTGTTGTTATCCGTTATGGGTGGCTGATGTGGCTGACAGACGTTAAATTATGATAAAAATGGTTAAACAATGATGAATGTTTGAATAACTTGGCGTGAAACTCAAAGGAAAGTAATATCTCATGGAATTTCTTTAGTAAAAGCAACCGTGAAAATAAAAGTAGTAGGGAGATAAAAGATGAAAAGAATATTAAAAAAAGGAAGTTTCACAAATATATTACGAATATAGAGAAATCCTGAAGACTTAATGTTATAAACAAAAAACACCTTATAATTTTTAGTTGCATTGTAAATATAAGAGCGAAAGAAAAACTTTCGCACATTATATATAAATGTCTTCATTACAAAAGTCGGTAATAAAAGACAATATATAAAAATTTCCTAGCTTCGTTTTTTTAGACGATATCATTACATGTAATGTTATTTGATCATCTTTTTAACAGAAATTATTTTTAGATAAATTTTTTTCCTGCAGTTTTTTTTTTTTCAAAATTCTTCTAGTTATGATTCTATTTTCAAATCAAGGGCATAGCTACCGCCGTATCAACCGTATCAATAATACTGGGCCCCCAAGCTAAAGGGGCCCCAATATGTGTGTTAGAAAAGCAATCCTAACATGGTAAGGGTCCGCCAAAAGGGCCCTCTAAGGAATTTTGGTACAGGGCCCATTCAGGACTAGCTACATCAGTGTTTCAAATATTGTTTTAATACAAAAGATTACAAGGAAAGGAATTTAAGACACTGGTGAAACTCGTTTTAAAGTTGATAGTATCTCTCATTTAAATTTCTCCTTTATTATTGCTACTTTTAACAATATTAAATTATCTGAAATAAAAATCATTTCAATAATGTCTCATCATGATAATCATTTTGAATAATATTATGTCATTACAATTTGAATTATTTTCATACAATTTCTTAAACATATATAAAGAAAAGGAGGATGTCTAAACCTTAAAAACCTTCATAAATTTTAATTTTAAGGATAAAATTGAGGAAACATGCATACATTAGGTTAAATATTTAAATGATTTCAAATCCTGATAGTTTCGTATTTATTATCAAAATTTTACTTAATTTGTTAATTGAGTTTTAAACACAGAAATATATAATTGTGCATAATGATTGAATCAATTGCCGTATTTGTATTTGTTAGAAATGTATGCATAAGCATAGACATGAAAGATTTATTTTAAGCTGCATTCACACCAAGGCTGTCAACGTCGAGCGTTACGCGTCTAGCCAATCAGAGACTTGATCTCGGGCGAGATAAAGTCTCTGATTGGCTAGACGCTCAAAGCTCGATGCTGACAGCCTTGTAGTGTCGAGAACTTAAAATGTGGAGACAGCATGTGTATGGAGCTATTGGAAAGAAATGAAATGAAATCTGAATATTGCTTTTAGGTATTATTTTAAAATGCACAATTTGATAGTTTACTGAGAAGTCTCCGATGAAAAGTTTCCATAAATTTGGTGCGAAATTCACACTATTTCTATTTAATTTAATCTAGTTTTATACTATCTTTTGGTTCATATTATTTTCTTAAGTGTGTCTTCAAATTAAAATACCATGTACAGTCAGCTTCATGTACCATCATTTCTAAAAATACATTCCCCCTTCCTTTTTCACAATTTGAAAATCATTCAAACATGAGAGAAGGGTTACAATGTAAATGAAAGGCAAATAATATTTGCAATAATTTTTTGATAGTTACAGTGATCAGAACAGGCATTCCTTTTAATCTAAAAGAATCATGTTTAGAAATAGGTTTATAAAGAATACATTCGAACAAAATTTATGTTAGGAATTTCTATTAAATTACATTATATATAAAAAACATTAAGAATTGATATTTATTAACAAAGTGTGAATATATTTGACAAGAAAGAAGTATCAAAGATGAATAGAGGAAAAAAAAATTAAACACACACACACATTAAAAATAAGAAGTTACGAATGAAATGTAGAGTAACATAAAAAATTATGGAGAGGGTTATAATTTCCTAAGTCTCGAAGAGAAGAAATTCAAATTAATCTTCAGTTTAAAAGAGGCTTATCATTAAAACTGTTTTTTTTTTTTTTACCAAAATTGAATTCTAATATTTTCTTTTGAGAAATTAAGTATAGACAATAATCCCCTGGGAGGATTTTTAGGACTCCTATTAAAACTATATAAAATGTTGCAATTCTAATTTAAATGTATTCCATGCTTATGTTTTGTAATTAAAAAAATTCTGTACTGGGATGATCAAACAGAGTGAAAATACCTTTTCCGAATCAATGAATTTGTGAGTAATAATATAAAAGTTATGCTTTGAGAGATACTTAGTTTGATGTTTCTACTGTGTTGAAAAAAAAATTTATCAATACTTTTGTCACATTCTAATTAATAAAATAATTGCAAACATGTTAATTATATATATATATATATATATATATATATATATATAATTTTTTAATATTATCTTTATAAAAAATAAGTTTAAATTTAAAGATCAGCTTTTGTGTTTTGTTAAAATTTGTTAATTAAATCATCTTTTGACTTAGCATTATTTGATACATAAATAATCAGCACATGTTTATAACGAAAATAATAGATTCTATTCAATTCCTTAATTTCATTCAAATCACATTCATCGAACA
>BMAV01010289.1:244184-271106 GCA_019973955.1 Trichonephila inaurata madagascariensis
TAAATTCAATTAATTTTACTACATAAAACTAAATTTAAAAAAATTGTAAAAGGATTTACTTCAATTTTTTCCTGAAGATGCACTTCAGATTAAGAAATTTCTCATAAAAGGAGATTGTTGAACCATAAAAATTTCATAGTCATTAAAAAAAAATTTTAAGTATCTCTTTTGCCTTGTGATATGATTTGGAAACACTGCATTTATTACATATTATAAATTGTTCGATATTCAGTATGTCAAATTATTCTGATGTGTAACTAACATATGTTAGAATATTAGTAAATACCTTAGCAACCAAGAAAACATAAAAGTATTTTGTTCATAGATTAAGGATGAAAATTCTTCATTTTCTAGGCCAATGAAGTTTTACAATTTCAAATTTAATATCAAAATCTGATGTTTTTTAAAAACTTCCTATATACTATATCTAAAAAAATAAAGTAAATGAATGTGGATAGAGTTACTTTTTCTTAATAATTCTAAGAAGAATACCAACACCTTTTAACTTACCTTTCAGTGAAACATATAAATAGAAAACAGAACATGAAATCAATAACATAAATTTAACTTATTTTTAAACCCCTTAAAAGGTTATATTATCTAAAATTAAAATCTTAAAATTTCTCTATATGGATTGTTTTATTTCCCAATAATAATCGGAAGCATTTAAAAGATCGAATAAAACTTTTACTTGACCACATTTTTAACGAATTGATCATTGCTTAGTTTGAACTAATTGTATTAGTTCTAGAAGTTGATAATTACATTTTTGTGAAAGGAAAGCTAAAAACTATTTCATAAAAAGAAGGCTAAAAATCTCGGGTAAATATGATATACAGGATGTTGCCGAATTCAAACGACAAATTGAAAGGGATGGTAGGTAGGTAGCATGGATACTACAAATCACCATAGAACATGGGATCGCAAAACACGTTTAGTAGGAGTAATTCACACAATCAGTTACGAAAAAGTGTGATGTCAAGTGGAACGAAATGGGGCAGTAACAGGTAAACGAAAAGGATTAGTAAGAGGTAAGAAATATATTTATTAAAAGTAACGTATGTTTACAATACGAACAATGCATCACAGCTCGACGTCAGAAATGCAACAACAAATGATTGTTACAGGAATTTTTCGAAGTTGTGGCCGCGCAAATCATTGCACAACCGACGCCGATGAACGAAGGACTGTCGGAAGCGCTCAAGCAATTCCGGTGTGTAGGCGATGTCAGTTGAAGCCACTAGGATCCGTGCCATGAGATCCTCCACTGCAGCCTCCAGCTTCTGATAACAAGATATTTCAGGTTGCCCAAGAACAAATCAAGGGGTTAAGGTTCGGGGAGCGTGGAGGCAAAGCAATAGGTCTGTCGGGTCCAATTCACATCCCGTGATATGTAGCATAGAGGTGGTTATGCACTGCCATCGACAAATGTGCTGGTGCTCCATTGTACATGAAGGTCACATTTTGGTGCGCATTGACAGGTATTCTCTGCAGCAACTCCGGGAGGACGTGCTGTAGGAAAAGGTATTTTGAGCCATTGAGGTGTTGGGACATATCCTTGCATTCGCCCCCCCCCCCGTCTGGCTCATTGTCCTCCCGGCGGCTATTATTATTACGATCTTCACCGACTAAAAGTGGTTTGAAAGTCCATGTTCTATGTTGATTTGTCATCCCCATGCTGGGTATTATCACCCCTCTGAATTTGTCACTCGAATTCTACAACACCCTGTATTTAATCCCAAATTTATCATTAAATATTCTGCAATTTTAACTGCACGTGTTTCCTTTCTCTCTCAGTATTTTAAACACATTATTTCTACCATTTAGTAATAAAATATTGAAAATTAAAAGGAAGATCTCCATAAGAGCTTAATATGTTGATCATTTATTTAATTAAACATACAGCTATTTGTATTTTTGTACATGAGTTAATTAAAATATTTAATCGAAATCTATTTAATTCTGTTAATGTGTTGATATCTTCTCATTTACATATATGCTTTGTACTAAAATAATTGGTTACAGATGTTAGACAATGAAATAGACCCTGTAATTATCCCTCTAATAAGGCCTTAATAAAAGAAGTGTTTTACAGATACACGAAAGAAAATTTTATTTAAGAATTTAAAATAAGAAATTTTATTGTGTAAATAACTTATCTCTTTATCTTTTCTCTTATGAATAGAAAGAAGTGCTACTATTCTTATAGATGAGGTGATAAAGGACACACTCCGAACATTTCAATATCATTATTAAAATGGCACCGTATTATACATTTCGAATATAATTAGAAACGTGGTGTTATTTTTTATATACTTGCATATGAAATCTTTATTACACTCATTTGAAATATTTTCATTATATTTAATTTGTAAATTTCATTTTAATATCCAGCATATTTTTCACTGATTATTGCATTCATATAAATGTTTGAAAAAATTGTAAATAAATTGGTAAGAAAAAAAGTGTTTCATTTGTTGTATTTATAAACCAAACTCTACCTTTACACGTAGTAATTATTCATACTGAGCATTCAATTTATCATTCTTTTTAATAAAGCGGGAAAAGTTTTTGTTTTATTTAGAATTCAATAAAATAAAGATTCTATGTGTGTGAACCAAAATTAAAAAGTAATATGCCGCTTTACATTAATAAGTCATTTGGGTTTTTTTTTGTAATAGTTTTGAAATTAGATTTTATATGCTTAACATAATGGTTTTTTCGGGTTGTACATTCTTACACAAAACTAATTTTAAAAATAAGCCTTTGAACTCATTATACAAAAGATTTATTCTACAAAACAAAGATTTATATTACATTTTAATTAACACGATATTTCATATTTTTGAAATTAATTACTTTGATGATTAAAATTGACAGAAAGTTCTCAATAGGCTAATTGAAAATGAATATTTTGATAGCTTCTTTAAAGAGGGAACAATACAAAATATTACTGAAGAATATATAGTCATGTGTACATTTCAAATCTAAGTATATAAAATTCTGATACATTCGCTAAATTAATAAACTGGATTATAGGATAAAATACGCCCACATTGTTAATCCAAATACATATTTTTTTTAAAAAATTTACATTCATTTTGTGTTTATATAATTACGGTTAACCACTTCTTTAAAATTAATTCTTTGATTTGTCGGTCTAATTTATTCTGATTTATGCATTTTGATACATTTAAGACTATAAAATGATGCTTATATAAGATAAAATCACAATTTAGGATGGTCTGATTACAGAATATGTTTATGGGAAAACCAATTGCAACATTCACAGCTTTTAAGAAGTATATAATTCCCACTAGAAATAAAACCATTCAGACTTTTAATTTAATCATACTTTAATAAAACCAAAATTCTGTCTTTATGTTTTCTTAATCATGAACAGTCGTTCTAAAAATTGTGTATTTGCTCCGAAAGTTTAAAGGAAACTACAAATGTAAGAAGTTTAACTAAAAGTAAATATTTCTGAGGCCTTTTAAAGAAGAACTACTTTGAAATAGGTTTTAAGAATTCTTCGAGACCGATATTAAATTTTAGAACTAAACTTTTAAACAGTATTTTCTTGCCATTCTGCAAAAAAGGACACAACCTTTTTTAAAAAATTTTTATCAACTGAAAATGGTTTTTTTCCCTCATGAAACTACTAATGCAGTCTGAGTTATTTTCATTCATAAAACCTTTGGGCTTATGAACATATTTATTGATGATAAAATTTAGAGATCCAGTATTTATTCTTTGACATTGATGTATGAAAAAGCAAAAAATAATGTTTGTCATTGTATATCATATTTACTCAATTATGTAAAAGGCGTACTCAGTTAATTTGTGGATAAAACTTCATTTTTTATCTGTAATTTTTTAAATGCAGATAAAAATAAATCCTTTGCTTTGTCACATTCACTATCTCTGTAATAACCTTGAGGTTATGATTAGTCCAATACGCCATTTCCTGTAACTGAATGCGATTGAAAAAAAATTATCAGAAACAAAAGAGTTGTATAAGCGTCATTGTATTTTAAAATATTTTGTACCTTTCTATACTATCAAATCGTTTCACTTAATGTTAATGCATATTAATTTACGTATTTATGATTGTTAAAATTATGTGTTAATTATATTTTTTTTATAAAAGATGTAACTGAAAAAATATCTCTTACTTTAATGCGAATATATATAAAAAAGAGAGAGAGGGAAAGAGAGAGAGCAAAAGCATTTAATTAGACCTGTTTAATTAATCTTAAATAATTATATACATTTCTTACTAAAAAAAAACCTTTTAATTTTCAGACAATTTCTTTTACTATATAATCAAATATCAGGGGCGTAGTTACCTCCGCATCAGAGCCGCATCAATGACACGGGGCGCCCAAGCTTTGAGAGCCCTAACACGTGCAAGCAAAGAATTGCAACATATTAAGGAGGTCTTAGAAAGGCCCCCCCCCAGGAAACTTAGATACAGGACCCACTCAGGACTAGCTACGCCAGTATCAAATATAATTATTTTCGATAGTAAATGAGCACGATTTAAAACCATTCCAAGTTTTTAATTTTTAAATTTCAATTCATTCAGAATCTACTGCTATAATGCCATTATAATAGAAGAATTTTAATACATTAATTCACAACAGTGTAATTTTATGCCTGAATAAAAAGAAAATGCCTGAAGGATAAACAGCATGTTCTTAAAATGAACTGGCCTAATTTTTTATTCAGCTTATTTCAAGTAAAGATACATTCACATTAATTTGTGTAACTCATTGATTTGATTTTGTAATTTTTTTCATTACTCTGTTTTTCTAGCTTCATTGTATTGGTTTTGTTACGTAATTGTTTTATTTTGAAATGTACTTGTTTGTCTTTGTAACTTACTTGTTTCTGTTTTTTCATTATTTTGTAACTTTTATGTTGTTATTAATCCATCATTTTATTTAGCTTACTTTGTTTATTTTACTTACTTCTGTAAGCCCCGTGTAATACTATATATATATAATACCATTAAATTGTGAGTGAGGTAATAAATGGATAAAAACTGAGAAGAGGTATTAAAATTGATACAATGAGAAATAAGGTTCCATAATAAGTAATTCTAATTATAGCATTCATACACACACAAATTGCATAGTTAATTCTCAGAGAGAGAAAGGTATGGAGATTCTGTGACATTTTGACATTGAAAAATTTTTAAGCCATTTTAAATTTGTTTTACAGATCACATGCGTGTCATTTAAAATTTTATTTATCTGTACTTGCTATTCAATCACAAAACATTGTTTTAAGCAATCGAACCGTAAAGACAATACATCGTGGAATTTTAACCGAAAATTTCTAATAATTGGTCTGTGAATCCTGCTGAATATAATTTTGAAAATTACTATAGATGTACATTGAATGGTAAAATAATTTTTAATATCACATCTCTTTGTGACTAAAATTAAACAAAATAGTTATGCAAACTGAAGATACAAATATGAAATCCGAATAATGAAACATAATGATAAAAATATGAACTATTCACGCCCTCGTGCATGAACATGTGGTTAGAGTTAATAAATGCACATTTACTTAATAATACAATAGGAGATTAAAAAAAAAGATACATTAGGACTGTTAGCATAGTGGCTAGAGTCCACAGGTCACTCCCATCAGCTATCAGTATGAAAGACGTATCTGTCATGCTTGATATGACAATACAAAAATCCTTCTTGCTTGATATAGCAATATAAAGCGAGTTTTCTTCTACAGATCTTTTTAATGTCTGCGGTGAATGTACAGAAAATTCTAGGACTTCCTTTGTTGGATGCATGCAGGCTTCAGCTATCAAAAGATGCATTCATTTGTCGACAGTGAAAATTAATGTGAAAAATTGATCAGATATTGAAAAAACCTTAAAAGGTGTTTGATAAGGTTGTACGGAACATAGTTGGACATCAATGACTCAAAGAAAGACATAGCTGGAACTCATGGTATAGCTGTAAAAAAAGCAAAATGTGTTGTACTGTCGGGAGTAATTAAAAAAGATTTTTGTTGCTAATTTTTCTTAAAAAAATCACCTAGTAGAGTGTTACTAGGGATGAAAAACAAATTGTTACGTTCTAGGAAAACACACTGTGACGAATCTATACGCGACCTCTAACTAATCCTCTTGGGGAATCTTTGGGCTAGAATTTGCGTTTAATTCACAGCCATCCCTCTCAAGAAGAAACCTTGATGTTTAGATTAGTTCGACTATATAAAGTCAGAGTTTTGTAATTGTAGTAGAAGGAGATAGAAGCTGTTATACATTCGCTACGCAGGTGAGATTGAATAAAGTTGATTTTTGAGTGTAAGATTAAAATTGGTGTTTGGCCACTGTGGTGAATTATTAGATGTAAAGTTAGGAATCAACAATAGATTAGGTTGGGTTAGGTAAGTTACTTGAGCACATTTGTTTAATAGTCATTGCTTTCTCTCTACCACTCCTTTGACATTCACTTTGAGATTAAGTTGTTGTTGATTAGTGTGGAGTAAATAAATAATTGTTATTTTGGAAGTTTCTGGTTCTGCTTTCGTTCCTCCTACATGTTTAGTTAGGCAAGACTGTGAGGGAGTGACTTCACAGGGGTAAGTCGCTCACAACACACACAAACATTAGTTCCCTAAGCCTTTTCAAATTATTATTATTTATTTATTCAACGTTCGTGCTTGGTTTCTTGACCACTTAACGTCGAGCCTCCCAGTACCTACTAACGATGTCTTCAGTCGGGTATTTATCGAGTCCAGAGTATTGGAGCAGGTGGTCACCATCCATTCTGGCATGGTCTTAGAGTAGGCAGGTCTCGTTAGCAGCCAGGTCAAGCCAATAGAGGTATACTCCCAAAAAGTCATGTCCGGTGGTTAGGCGAAAGCAGGCAACAGCCTCGTCTCTCTCCAGGTGCCTCGGGATTGGATCCATACTGTCAAAGTTTCCCTTGGCTTTCCAAGGCTCTTGGTCTTTTTGGTCACGATTGTATATTTGTCAATGAATGTGGAAGGAAATAATGCTTCTTGCTCTTCTGAGAGTAAAGAGGCCTTTCAGTTGGCTCGGCTCCCTGCTTGGCTTTTTGGTCGGCTGTCTCATTGCTAGGGATCCCAAAATGACTTAGGATGCACTGTGAGGCCATAGTCCAGCCATATGAGATTAGCTACTCAATTTTAGTTCGGCACAGAATTGTGTCTAGGCAGTCAGCTGGTGTATTACTGCTTAAAGCTAAAATTTCAGCTTGGGAGTCTACGAAGACAACTTTTGCAGGAGCTGGATTTTCAAATTAAGAAATATATCGAAGATTTGAAAATTGTTTTTATAAATACGAGGGTTGGGGCATAAGTCATGGCAACTATTTTTTTCTTGAAGATATGCTAACGGATCGCAAACGTATATGTATCGAGTGGAAGTTCTGCAGGCATAGTGTGTATTCAGAACATCAGATGGCTCTGTTATATCTGGTAGTAGCTCAGTGAGGGCTATGAAATCAGTCAGTTGGTGAGTGCCATGCAAGATGGAAGTAACCCATGTTGAGTAGCGTGCTTGCATCAAAATAGCCGTTCCCCGAGAGGGAAATGCGATGGAATGTCACAGTGAATTAGTGGAAGCCCTTGGGAATAATGCCCTACCATATCGTACAGTAGCACGGTGGATAGGAAAGTTTCAGAAAGGACGTGTGTCAACCAGTGATGAGCATCGTTCGGGACGACCGGTCAGTGTGTGGACCGACTTGGCACGCGCCTTCATCGAGCAGCTCATGGATTACATTAAGGGTCATAGACTACATTAAGAGTGTTTAGGCCCAGGTTTGTCATGTCAACTTTATGTGTACTGCGTTGTCATTCTTTTGCACCATGAAGGCCATATTGTGCTGTATACTATCGTAATAAAATAGTGTGTTACGATGTTTCAGTGCTATCCATTGTCCACACATGTAGTTAACACCTTAAACTTTCATCTGTATTGTCACACTTTCCAACCGGACTGATATCTTCAAGAAAAAAAATAGTTGCCATAACTTTTGCCCCAACCCTCGTACCTTTTGTGTATATAATTTGAACGTTTTTATCTTATTTATTTTTATAATCTGCTTTCATCCTTTTATGTACAATTTGAAAATGAAGGTTCTTGGTTAAGTTAAAAGTGCAAAATAATGAGACTTAAACAAGATTTAAGCTTTAAATAAACTTAAAACAATATGAGTTGTTTCTTATACTGCAATTGATTATAATTTTACTTAATATTCTGTTGGAACTTTAAAGCCATGCTGATACCAAAGAAAAATGTTGTGAGCCATTTAAAAAGAATGAATATTTTCATAAATTCTAAATTGGTTTTCCAATTTTAATTTTTTTTTATAAATATCAACTTTTTGAAGCCTTTAAAATTGCATAATGAGCAATGAGAAATTAAATTTAATATTTTGAGTAAGTTTAAATACTAATTTTACAATTCCTTTATACTTTTGAGTAAATGAAATTTAAAAAATTAAGTTTCCTTGAAGGTACTCTTTGTACCATGAAGAGATCTTTTTACAAATATTAAAAAGTTTTTACATTGTTCTCGTACAGCAATACGAAAAAAAAAATATGCCAAAATTTAGACACTGAAATAATCTTAAAAGTGTCAGGAATTTAGGCTAAAATAATTTCCCAATATTTTTATGCTAGATATTCAATTTCAATGCCAGACTTGACATATCTATTTTAATTATCATTAATCTTCACTCTTCTTAAAGTCAAGAATCTAGTAAAACTACATGCGTGACAAACTTTATACGTTCTTCTCTAAACTAATTACACTACAAAAAGTTTTAAAAAGTATTCAGATGTCTAAAACTCTTCTTCAAAAATCATAAACTACATATGTTGTATTTTGTAAGGAATTAAGACACAATAAGGATTTAAAAAACCAGACGATATTTATCCCAAGAAATAGAATTATAGAAATAGGCAAGTTACAAAAATAAAAAATCAGGTGAAATAAAGTGTAACAAAATTTATTTAAAAAAATATCGTGATATAAGAAGCATGGATGTTAATTGAAATGATAAAAAATGAAAATGATTCTAATTGATCATTTACAGCAGAAAACAACAGAAAAACAATTCTGATACACGAAAGCACCAAAAATCCAGTTATAGGTTTTTGAAGCCTTCAAAATACCTTTTTTTAACTTTTGCAATAGAATTGAAAGCTATTTGATCTACTCGAAAATTTTTTAAGTAAAAAAATTCAATTGAATAAAATAACTTTATTTTTAATCAGTGAGACAAATAATATATCTTCGTGCATGACTTAAAAAATAGCAAAAATTTTACATTTACGTGTTCTCACTTTGTTGATATAAATGGAGAAGTTGATAAGGATATTTATTTTAAAAGTAAAACTAGCCAATAGAGATAGTTTATTTCCTTTTTTTTAAACATTATTTTATGAGAATTCTGCATATACAACTACTTTTAAGTGCTCTGCCAATAACTGAATTCTGTTATCATTACGGAATTTGCGAAAATTTGATAGAAAAATACAGAGGAAAAGAATTAATCTGTTCATTGTTCAACATTTTTTTTTTATATATATATACTAATACATAATGATTTCGCTGGGAGATAAAAGACAGGAACCAAAGTACACATTAGCAGCTCTCAATTAGATTTAGGAAAGTTTTGATTGGTGTTGCGTAGCATTTAAATTTGGCCTTCTCATTCCATTCTAAATCTGAGAAAAAGAGGTGTTTTCATTATTTTAAGTAGTGAATATTTTATATAAAAATTTAAACAATATGTGATTTGAATTGTATTGAAATTTCAAGGAAAAGCTAGCTATATTTACATGCCATTTATGATGCGGAGAATGAAAATTTTAATTAATTAGTTATAAACAAGGAACAAATAAGATTTTTAGGGAAAAAAGGACACACACAGTTATTTATGGTGTCACAGGAATTGTAATATATTTGCATTTAAAAAAATCCAATTATTACAAAATTGCATGTTTATCACTAGATCAAAACAAAAAGAAATCTTATATGTTAAATATATTAGTAATAACTATCGATAAAAGTTTTTCAGCGGAGTAAATTTGTTTATCAATCAACTCAGAAACAATAATTGCAGAGAGAGAGAGAGAGAGAGAAGAGAGAGAGAGAGAGTGAGATTTTTTTAACGTCACACTTTATAGCTACACTAAGACTAATGGTGACGGACCTCGTAACTTTGAGATTCGGTCAATTGACGAGGGCGACATCTGAGCTTGCGCCTTACTGTCCAAACTTCTCGATCATGCAAATATGAAGAATTTGAACCGCGACACATTTAACTTGCACTGCCCCTGTACACGGCTGATCTTTAGTGTCACCAGGACTCGAGCCCATGACTTGACAAAGTTTTCTACGAGTTCCAACCATGACCACAATAACTCTTTATCTTTCACAAGTGTAACAGAAATTTGAGAGTTTTGAAAAGCTTTAAAGTTTTATTCCTTTTTAAATTTTTGATTACTGATATTCTATATGCCTTAATTTCATAATTTCAACTTTCTTAGAGTGTGTGGCTTTTGAAAAAATATTCACGTTGGAAGGTGGGGGATTCTTTACTTCAAACAGCAAGAGGAATGAAATAAATAAGTACCATAAATTTTCAGAACTTTCATAATTTCCCTTTCATTGATAATAAATCTAAATAAAAGAAAAGAAAGAACAATATTTGAATTTAATAAATTACCATAAAATCTGGCGTATAACGCGCACTTTTTTAGCGTTAACCTTTAACTTCGCAATTTTTTAAATTTCTATGCGAAAAAATTATATCAGCTAGTTCTTAAGTAATAATAAGAGGAAAAAATATGAAAAAAAAAAATTAAGCAGTTTTAAATTGAATTTCAGTCATTT
Source organism: Trichonephila inaurata madagascariensis (assembly GCA_019973955.1). NCBI lineage: Eukaryota > Metazoa > Arthropoda > Arachnida > Araneae > Nephilidae > Trichonephila > Trichonephila inaurata. The sequence continues at coordinate 255,094 of BMAV01010289.1, forward strand.
TTTTGTTTGTTGCAGAAGTGCAACATTGCGCAGTAGTGCTGTAAATTACAAAACATTTTTTATATGAGGAATTTATTATTCATCATAAAATGTTTAAATTTCTTACCTGGTAATTTATTTCGTCAATAAACAAGAGGAAGGATAAAACATAATGGATTCTTTTTATAGCAAAAACACAGTTCTTGAGGAATCAGAGATTTTTATAATTGTTGTGATTTCTGGAAAAAATGTACTTCCATCTAGTGACAAAATTAGCATGTATTTTGTTGTAGTAACCTTTTTTTCTCAAATAAGTGATTTGTAGGTAATTAAAAAAATATTGAGTCTGTTAAATTAAAATAAATCATATGTTGCAGAAATGCAACAGTGCGAAGTTAAGGGTTAAAAATATGATCGAAATTTAAGAATGCGCTTTAAACGCCGGGTATAAAAACGATATCTTTAAGAAAACAAAAGGGATGAGAAAAAATAAAAATTCAACTTCTATACATATCGAAAAACTATTTATTTAAAAGAAATGGCATGCCTTATGAACTAAAAGAGAGTTGTAGTTCTACAAGTATGCTTTTTTTCAAAAGTCTGGGCTAATACCTCGAGTTAATGTTTTCAAAGTATAAGAGAATTTAATACTAACATTGCAGATTTCTTAGTAAAAAAAGGGTTGTGCGTTATACAGCGAATTTAACTAAAAATTAAAAAATGCACTTTAAAAGTATAGGTGCGCGTTTTACACCGGATTTTACGGTAAATCTTTCTATGTTCTATTAATTTGCAAAAAATTATAGTATAATATAGGCTTTTGTCAGCACCTCTTAATGATCTTTCAATAGAAATTAAGAGCCCTCTGCAAATACAATAATTTATTAACAATATTTTATTAAGTTCACAGGATATGGTTTTAATAAAGTGAATTTTTAAATTGTGTATATAAAACTGTGACCCCCCCTTACTTATTTGTTAGACTTCCTTTCATAAATTAAATCTTTGATTAATTTTTACCCATCTCATTGAGGACATACATTTAATAAATTAAATTTTTAAAATCATATTTGTGCTTTCTTATATAATTCATGTGCGGTCACTGCTCCTTTCAGCATTTCTTAGCCCACAGAAGAGGTGTAAGATCTGTCTAAACTCACGCACGTTGCCAGGAAGTCCGGACTTACGTGCACGTAGGCTCGTGAATCTCGGTTATTAGTATTGTGCCGAGAGCCCAGCAAGCACCTATAAATTGCAATACATTGACGTCCGAGCTCGTAATCGGTCATAAAGGAGGATGTTATGGGTAACATGAGCCGTTTAAATGAGATCCGTTTTGATGTAAAGGAGAGAAGGAACTGCGTATTCGTCATTGGAGTGTTTTTTCATCTTGTCCTCGGTTCCAGAGGATGTGTTGCCCAGCACGCCAGCAAACCCGAAGGTCAAATATGAAAACTTTTTTTTCCAGATCCTTTTATCTTAAAAGCTTTTGGAATTGATGCAGAAAGGGAAGACGTCTTTCTTATTCTGTTCCCTTTTTATTGCGTTTTTTGATGGATTTTTATTGCGAAAAAACCCTTCCTGTGGTACGTGGTGCGGTGAAAGATAAAATTTAGGTTTATGTTCTGCTGATATCCCTTCCTGAATTGTAACTTTTGGTGTTTCGAAGTTAAGTGATTTGCATAGACCGAAAAATTGTGTTTTTGTGGATTCGGACGTGATTAAAATAGTATTCTAACAACATGTTTTCCTTGACTTTTTGCTAACGTTATGTTTTAAATTTGATCGTACTTGATCAAATTTTTGATGCGTTTTTTAACAATAATAAATTTAAAGTGCTAAAACTATAAATATAATATAGTTTTTACCAGTTAGAAAAATTTCTCCAAAATCTCACTATGTCAGCTATTTATATTGATTGCGATGATAAATCTGATAGCGATATGTTTTATGTTTATCAATCAAATTTCCATATTTATGCTATAAATATAAGATAAAAAAGCACAACTTATATATAATTCTAATTTTTTGAAGAAAAAATATACAATTTGATCAAGCTGGATAATACACTATTTTTTGAAAATTCTTGAATATCTTCAACAAACTCGATTGTGAAGCAGATTTTTAGAAATTTAATAAATATCTCTTTTTTTTAGCAACAAACCGTTTTTATATGACAGAATTTCCTGTTTAATTCTAAAATATACTAAAAATCTGTAATTTTGAAATAAATTACTAATGACGTTTCTTTTTTTTTATTGATATATGAATTATGCAATAATATGATTGATTTTAGCTGCTATGAGACAAGATGAAGAGCGGATAACAAGATACAGAACATAACAAGATATTCTTAAGTTATAAAATGCATAATACACAGATCTCACTAATTTACAAAGTAACTATTGAGCAGTGAAATGTTTCAATATATTGTTCCATGAAGTGTGAAAAGAAATATTTGTCTGGTTATTCATACGTTTGAGATAATTCGTAACTCAAATTATATTTCCATATAAATTTAAAAAAATATAAATTGGAAAAGAATTTTAAGAAAATTCAATTTAAATAATTTATCAGCATTTTATATGAAACTACAAAAACATTTCATATAATGGTATCAGCTATAAAACTGAACTACATTACAGAAATATGTTAAGCTGCCTTGACCTCAAAGAGAAGCGAGCTGTTCAAAATGAAATGAAGAAAATTTCCATGTCTTATTATCAATATGAAAATGCTTCCTCAGTTTTTATAGCTTTTTTTATTGCTTGTTAAGTAAATAAAAATTCGTTTTAAATTGTTATATCTTTACTTATTTCTATTTTTATTAATAATATTTTTTATTTATTTTTAATTTTATTGTTTTTCTCTTTTATTTAAGTTTTTCTCACGCTCCCTCTTACTTTTAAACTAATCATATATGCTTTGTCATATTATTAACATTACACATATATTTACAATGTAAATACTTTTAAAGTGCTTTTATAATATTATTTTATCGCTTAGTTTTAAGTTGCTTTCCTTGTTAAAAATTCGATGTATGTTCAATCTAAATTGATGGAATAGTACTTGAATTACTTAATTAAATTGTATGTTACTCTGGTGGCAATACAACAGATTTTTATATAAATTACAATAAAAACACAAAACTTGATGTCAAAGACAAATAAAAAATGGAACATGTGAGAGGAATGAAAATATATTTAGTGTGATTCTAACAATATTTTCATCTATTCCAATTTACTAGAGGAGAAAATGTTTTCATATTAGTTATACATTAAAAGGCAAATCATAAGTTTCTTTTGAAATAAAATTGGTTTTAACTGAAATACACGTCTGATCAAATGTTTTACGAATAAGAGAAATGTGTTATAATATATACATGTTATAATAGCTCATATAAACATTTTAGCTCATGTGTTAATAAATTATCTGTTAATAATGTAAAAAAAATCAAAAAAATTCGAGAAATATCGAATTTTTTTTTAAGTAATAATATCTTTAAAACAAGAGCTCAGGTGTCTCCCTCTAGGGAGGAAACTGGGCGTCAAAATTATCTTTGGTGATCGGTATCCACCTATATGGTGCCGCACTAAAAAGAGATACCAGCTTCCGAAAATGTACTAGGTCTGCATGGTAAAACACCAATCCGCAGCCTATTAGAAATAAGAAAAAAATATTTTTAAAACTGCCGTGCAGACTCTTTTTGTGTCACATGTTTTCTCAGATCACCTTGCTTTGTTTAGTTGTTTGATTGATTATTAACTTCGCGCTCAGAGGGGCTATCGGTAACCGATTTTATAATTTTGAATCTAGTTCAAAACGACACTTAACGAGGATACTTCACTCTAACTTCCACATTACACTAACCTAAAGATTCCTTTGTATGGAATCAGTATCAATTCAAATGCAATATTTTCTACTTCATGATGGATTACTATTGTATATTGAGATAATTTATACTTAAATATCTGTAAATCTCTTCGTCCGCGTTGGTTCTGTTGAGTTGGGAGTTCGAGTCTTGATGCCACAAAAATTCGTTGTACAAATGGATTAACCCTTTAAGTGTGCTTGACGAGCTCCCTTTGTCATTGGAATGTTACGTTATACTCGGGTTTGCCGAGTACGACTCGTCATGTAATTTTAAAGTCAGCATTTCTACGTGTTTGACGGAAAATGTTGTCAAATCCATATATTCTTATAATTTCAAAATATACCACCTGATAGGGCCATCAGACTATTTCTTGAGGAAAATTTTGGAAATGGAAAAAACCTACACGCTTGAAGGGTTAATAAGTTGAAGTTCAAAGTCTTTATGTAACCTTGTCATATTCATTACTTGACTCGTAAATCAAGTGTTTTAATATGATACTTCTCAATGAAATAATGCAAATACTTCTATGTTAAGATGTTTGAAATAGAAATTTGATCCTAGAAAGAAAAGAACAAGAAAACATTAGTTATTACTGTGTGTAAATTTTGATTGTAATTTTTGTATCGACAACAACCTTTACAATTATATTTTATTTAAAGTTTTTCTAGGTAAAGTGGTAGTTTTTCTGTAGTGCATCACCAGATGTGGAAAAAATGAGAAATATTTCACGTTGCGTGTTTCATCGATTTCTGGTCTTTAAGTATATTAGAAATATGTTCTTAGGAATTTCTATTTCTATTTTTAGAACAGAAATTTGAAAACAGTTTTGAAAATTTGAAATTTAAATACATTTTAAATAATAATTAAATAAAAATAAATAGCAGTTGAATGTATTTTAATTACAACAAAGTGTAAGATCAATTTTAGAGAGTGTCTAAGAAGATAGTTATTATTAAATGAGTAAAACTAAAATTATATTCGATGCGAAAAAAAAAAGAGAGTTATAAACTCAACAAACAAAGAAAAATAAAATAAAAATTTTAAAAATAAAGTTACATTTGTTATTTATTTTTTTAAAAAATGCATCGCATTATTGTTATTATTTTCATGTGCTTGAGAAATTAATCCTTTTTTTCTTATCAAGCGTTATAAATATATTGATATAATTGTAGCTTCAATTCACCTCGCCTCCTTTTAAAGAACTTTAATCTTTATTCTGATGATCCGTAATGTCTTAATTTGTTTTTAGAAAAAAGTTTTCATATTTTGACAACATTTTTCGTGTTAATCTCGAAAAAAAAACCGCATTCAAGACTATGTTTTTTATCGAACTGATAATATCTTTTTGCCATATCACTAAAACAATTTGAATTCATAGTGCTTGCAAAGTAATCTTGGTGTAGATTAGCATCAAAGATAACGTTTTCACAAAGACTTTTTTTTTATTTTTCTAATTCTTAAAAAAAGTTACAAGGCAGACTTCATGGTAAAATTTTTTTTGTCTTTGTGGCATTTCTCTGTAGGACTTAAAATGTAAATACAAACAAAAGTTATTCAATTTTGAGAATTAAGTTCTTTAGAATGTGTCTTTTTTAAGTTTATGTGTTTTTGTGGGTGGTTTTATTATAACTAATGATATTTGTACTTTTAATTTGACCACCTATGAATTTATATAAAGATAGAGACACTTTAGACAAACATAATCCAATTAGACACAGAATACAATAAAACTACAATAAGAAACTACGTGTAAATTTATTAATAAAAGAATGATTATAAGTAAACTGGGATGTATGATAATTTTATAATCATTTTTTTTCTTAACGAATATTTATTAGTCAGTAAAACAGTGATTCTCAAACTGTGGGGCGCTCCCCGCTACCTAGGGAGGCGTGATAGCCCTACATGGGTGTGCGAACATATGGGAAAAACTAAAATTAAATATAATTTAAAAAAATTATTAATTTACTGAAAGGAAGGAAGTAAAATACATTCTGACATAATAAAAAATAAAATACACGTTGCATACAAGTATTCATTGAAATTTGTTCCAATCTGAAAATTAGAAATGAAAAGCAGCATAATACTTACCGTATTACTTAAAAGTATATATAACTTACTTAAAATATATATTACTTATATATAAGTAACATATACAAAATTTAACACTTATCTTGAAAATTTGTATGGTTTATGAGATTAAGGTCGTATTGTAACTTCAGCGTCAAAGTACATTATTATTACATTCAATACATTGTTATTATATGAGGAGGGAGTGAAGAAATTTATGATTAAAAATTGGGTCGCTAATATTGAAAGTTTGAGGAGCACTGCAGTAAAGTAATCTTTAATGTGAAAAAAAGCTTTTTATGTATATAATTTAGATTTAATAATTTAAATATTAAAACTGTACATCATGTTACACTTATCTCAAAATAATTATAGATAATTTATTAAGACATACGCATAGCCTCAAAGTACTTAATGCAATGCAGTTCACAAAACAAACTATTAGGCTGTTTATGAGATCTTGAAATGACAAATTTCCTTCCTCCATCAAAATACTTTTTAGTTCCAAAAATTTTCTGGGAGGTGGCTGAAGAGCTTCCACACACACATTGTTCTGCCAAGAGCATCCCAGACATACTTTATGGCACGTGTGGGCATTAAGTCGATCGCAATAGACCGGTGGTCCTCCTAGACATTTTGGGGTGACCACCAGAAGATTACCAGTTAGTAATTATATACCGAAATATTCAAGATTGGAGACAGTATATGCAGATTAAGTCTTCTACTGATTATAACTAAAATTGTCTAACTGTAGATGAAAATGATTTATTTTTTAATGTATTTTGAATTATTTGATAATAAATGCATCATTTGATATTATATTTTTGTCTATTATTTATGTTTGTCTTTTGCATTTTGCTTTAAACGTGGTTTTAAAAGAGTCAGTTTTTTTATTGTAGCTATGTAAGAAAGTACATATTCCGTATTTATTATTAATTTTTAATAAATATCGCAGAACTTTTTTTCAGCTCACCCCATTAACGTCACTTGATGGACCACTGGGTGCAACACCTTGAAAATTCAAGATGTAGACCACCTCCTGAAAAAGTCTGCTCACCCTGCTTTATGGGATTTAAGTATGTCTATCTTGAACGACCACTTCATCCTTTGACTCTGTGAATCCGCCAGTGAAACCAATAACAACACCACTACCATGATGTTACAGGGATAGCTCCAGGTGTGACCATGTCAAGAACTATGTCTCATCGCTGAACTGAACAGATTGGTACTTAGATCTTACTCATCAGGGAAGAGAACATTGGCTTACTGCTTCTAAATCCAAGGATGATCATGCATCATTTCAGAGGGAGTCTTCTGTGGAATTGAGTGGGATGTAGACCATTAATCTGGAATAAACCTCTGTCTTATTAAGCATTCGGTAACCAGTATTATACCTCTAAACAAAGGTAACAGAAGCAATGGGGAACTCATTTGGAAGTTGAGCAAACATAGCTCATACTCCTTGAAGTTAAAACCAAGTAACTATCACCCTAGTTTTTGTGGTGGCTCTTAGTCCCCTTGTATATATTCTTCTGGATATTATTCCGGTTTCCAGGATTTGATTCACGAATTTGAAAAATCACGTTTCGAAACCCATTGAGCCACCCGCGTTCTTTGCTTGAGGTTGACCTGCCACCAATCTCCCAACGACTATCAAACGTAATCCATCTCTCAAAAGTATTTGTACCATTTTTTTTAAAAAAAATTAAAGTTATTTTAAGCCTGCGGGAACACGAGGAAAACTAAAATCTTGCACAGTACCTACCAAATCAGTTTTCTTAATTTGCACAGAGAAAAATTTAAGTCGATCAGATAATTAAGGAAAACGCCTTTTCTTTGTAATATTTATTGATTTTCTTTAGAAACGGTTCAGCAATTTTCGAAAAACCAGCGAAAATGTTAACTTTTCCATACCAGTGTACATTGAACTACTTTGGTGTAAAATTATCACAAAACAAGCTTTTTATTAAACCTCATTATTATTATTATTATTATCATTATTGTTATTGATTGACGCAACTTTATGACCTGGAGATTGATTTTTACTAGAGACTTGGTGACAGCTGCAAATCGCCAGTGATCCTAATCTGCGATTAAATTCTAATAATAAACTTTTTAAAAAACTCTTAAGAAGGACATTTTTTTGACTATCGACAAATCTGTTTGATCATTTTTTCGATAACTAGCTACTAAGCAAGTTTTAAAAAAAAGACCCAAGTTATGTAATCTACGTTTTAACTGTGTAATTCACACACAAAGATAAAAATTTCAAATAAACGAAATTAAATATTTTAATCCTTGGTTAAAATTATTTTAAATAATCGTTTAATCCTTTGAGACTGAAGAAATCAAAACCAGACTATATCCAGGCTTGATTCAGCAATATTTAAGTGTTCCAATTGTAATAGATTAATATAATAAATAATAAATGTTTTTCAACGTACTTATCAAATAATATTATCAGTTTAAATGTTACACAGCACTGCGAATTGAAGTGATAACAAAAAGATAAAACTGCATGATAATGCAAAAAAGAAAATGTATAAATACAAATAATTCATGATTCTCTTTATTTTTTAATTACATAAGCAAAAAAATATTTCGTTCTCATCTAATAGCGAAAGCAAAATTTTTATGCCAATAAAAAGGGAGCCTAAAATAGTTTCTTACAAAAAATTGTGATTTCTTCCTGAAATAATTTGAACAATCTCTCCCTCTCTCTTACACGCACACACGTTTTAATATATATTTACTTCAAAACATTATCGTTGTTTTATAAAAGCCTAATACGTGTTTAGATCGCGAAAAGCTTGAATAACGAGAAATAGAGAATCCTAATTGAATTTACTGTATGTAAAAGGATTATCGAAATAGACTATTTTAGTCCTTATTACACTTTACAAATTACATTGGTAAGCTATTTCTTGGTCCACTTTTAAAACTCTTTCACTATCAATATAATATATCTCAACTAGCCTAATATAATATTTTTCTATTTCAAAATATTGCTTAGAAATTTTTACTTACGTTATTTTGCTTTACTTTTTATTGAAACACAAAAATCCAGCCTTCACAACTTATGTATTTAAAAGACCAAATTATGGAAACAAAACTGTCTGCTGTTATTTATGAAGAACATTTTTTTACCTCATAATTAGATGAAGTCATTAGTATTAATGTTGCTTGAATCCATATGCCGATGTCGTTTCAAATTTAAAGCAGAACTTAAATAGAGAAAAGAGATTTAAATTTGTATTAATATATGTTTCCTTTATATTACACAGAGTTAGGAGTAACGGAAAATAATTGTTAATTTTCCGGAAATTCTGAAACTTCTTTCTGATACCTTGAGAATAAAACATCAAAAAATTTGTTTATTAAAAAATGTCTGTATTAAGAAATATATACATATATCTATGAAATTTATTATGATATCAAAAATATAAAAATATCTTAAAAAAATCTTACGAAATATTATTTAGTTTTTACTCAGTAGTTAATAAGTATTAATTAAAGGGAGAAAATATAAATAGAAAGACATGATAGGCATATTACTGAAACAGCATTACATTATTAAAAATACATTAGTTTATTATGTGTTATAAAATGGCATATTGAAAAAAATAAGGACGTACTGAGAGATACAGAAAAAAGGAGCAGTATTAAATATTTCAAATTATGCAAAAATTTCAAAAATACAATAATAATAGATTAGAATACCTAAAGTACAACGTTTCTAAATTTTCTCATATAAATCTGCTTTTTTATTTTTTCTGTTATTTAATTTTTTCTAAAAGGTCAATCCATTCAAAAACATAATTATCCTATTTAAATGAAACTCTCTGATTCGTTAGACACGTAATGGTTGACTGAACATGTTTGCTGCTATCCAGACTTTATTTCCATGTGAGTAATTTCAAAGAGTAGAGGGAATTTTTTTCTCTGATTGTGTGTTAATAGAATGAAATAAAGATTCAAGAGTACGAAAAAAAGGATAGGTAAGTCTTAAATTTTTTTTTCTTTTCATTAAATTTTCATTATCTTCATTTACTTTCAAGGTAGAAAAAAATCAAGGAATGACGTTTTATTTTCCCTTTACCGTGGTACATCACGCTGAGAAAGTAGTTAAATTTAATTTCTGAACATGTTAACAGAATGATAATGGTATTCTCTCTTAGAAAAACAAAAATAATGTAAATTAAAGCTACCTTAAAAAATTACTTTTGCGCGGTTTACAAGCAATTAATTGGTGTTTTTTATTGGATGTATAGAATCATTTGAAAACAAATAATTTTAAATAAATAGTTATTTGTTCAGTGATTTTTTTTTAAAAAAAGAAAAAGTAGAATTAACTAAAATAAGTAAACATTATCGAGCTATATAATGTAACTAGAAAATGAAAATGAAAATTTAGAGTTTTTAAGCAAACTATAATAACTAAAGATAATTTAGAATCTTTTAACCTTTATTAAAAAGATAAATAAAACACATTTAGGTAAGTTTTAAATATATCACAGTTAGAAATTTAGAGTTCTTTAATCCTTATTTATATTTATGAACTATAGTATTAAGCATAATGTCACTAATTCTGAAGAAGCAGTAACAATAGAGCTTTCGCACGCTCTAGTAAAAGTTTTGATACGAAATCTTTGTAAAATCAATATTCGTTATTAAAAATGCTGCTTTTATAAAACAAATATGTCTGGAATTACTGTAATGGTTTTCTATTCTTCTTTAGCTGTATATTTTCGTTGATAACTTTTATTTCTATGTATTATTATTATCAGTTATTTTCATATGCAGATTTATGATTAGTGTGAACTAATATGTTCAATAAATAACTTAAAGAGTTATTCTGAAAGCGTTAGAGACTTTCAGTGTCCATTAATAAATGAAAAGTAGTGAACAAAGTAGGTGATGAGGAAATAAATCCATTTTTCTTTGTTCAGCCGTCCACGCAGACACGGATAAAAATCATCAGTGTATAAAATTCTGATAGTCTAGAGTAAAGTGAAATGAGTCACTACATGTTTTTGACAGCATGTAAAATCGCAAAAAAAGGGGGAAAATATCCTTTATAATATCCCAATTTTAAACGCTGCTGGACTAAACTAGCAGTAATTTTAATGACTCAATGATTACTAAATTGTGATAATATTGGACTGGATAACTTATGATAATTAATTAAGAAGAATAACTAACTTCTAAAACATATTTTTTTCTACACTTAGGAAGTTAATCTTTTAAATAGCTTATTTTTCTAGATTTCATTTGACCAGAATTTGAATTTGATCATTAGCTCCATAAACATTTGATTTAATTTTTATTAATATCGCACTAAATTCAAAGTCCTCCCTTTGGAGTGTTGTGGTAGTTTGAATAAGGGGTACAAGCTCAGGTTGTGATATGGTCGCTCTATGGTGACCATATCTTTGATTGTCAGCATGAATTAGAGGTGTGGAATTTTCAAAATGATGAGACATTTTAAAATTCTTAATATGACTTTATTAAGAATATAACTTAAATTTCTAATAATTTAGATAAATTGTAATAAGTGAGAATCTAACAAACCAAACACACAGCGATAGTTAAACCGAATCACGTAATTTAGACCACTTTATCTAAATAATTATATTATCTGCTTACTCTCAATTCTGATAATATTACAAGTCCTAATATCAAATAATCAGTCCTACCTTAATCCAAAATAAGATTCCATCACGGTACTGAGACTTCTGGGCGCGCGTGCAATGGTATGCACCTTGTATCAATGGCTGAATATCTCGGTAACTTTATGATAGGCCGTCAATTCACACTCGTATCTCTTCCAAACATAACTTTCCCTAAATTGCCATACTGCTTACTGAAACTTCTGTTCTTTTAAAAGCTATCTTATTTGCATTTCATAATCGTATTTTACTTCTTGGATTTTGGTTGGAAAAAATTTGCCATTAATCTTGGCCGTCAAAGAACCCAGAGGTTATGTTACAGAAAAGACGCGTGAGCCCGTCACAAGGTGTCGTCCTCATCACTTGACCGAGGCTCAGAGTTATGAAGTACGACGTCATAAGCCTTTGTGTACTTTATAGTGCCACTTTAAGAAAACTCTCTCTCAGAAGCAACGCGAGGGCTATAGGTTACGGGTTTCGTAATTTTGAAGTGAAGAGAAAAACACATGAGCTAGTACTCTACTTTCTTAACTTCCACACCAACTTTAACCGAAAAGCTTTGTCCTGACAAATTTAATGTGCTTTAGCCTATCTTCGTGTGAGTCTTTTATTGGTGCCATGACACGGCCTAAATAACACTGGCAACGAGTTCGAGACCACGATTTCTTGATATCCACCGCCATTCATGGATTTCATAGAAAAACAATAAGTGTGTTATATAAATTACATTACTTATATTCCAGTGATTCACAGTATTTTTCTTGTTTTTACGACGCTTGATAAATAGTCGTATATAATTGCAAAATTGTATGCCACACTTAAGTCAATAATTCTTTCTGATTAGTTTCAAAATTGAATATTTCTTGAACTTCTTCTTCTTCAATGGCTCGACCACCCTGGGTGGACCCTGGCCTTCTCCAGTCATCTCTACTTTTGTGGGAACTGTTAAATTTCATGTAACGAATCTCAAATCCTTAAAGTCCTTTCCAAGTGACCTCCGTATTGAGAGTCAGATAAATTCTTTCTTTGATTTTGTAACAAGGGAATTTTTTACGGGGTGAGGTTGTTGGCCTCACGCCCCACCCCCACCCTGGAGGACCAGACCTCCAAACTTATGAACCCCCTGGAGGCAGGGGTGCCCATTTCATTCGCTTTTTACAACATGCATAAGCTAATTTCTTGAACTATTGGAAATAATTTATGTAATCTTCAATTTAAGGTTTGTGTTATATCATGAATAATCAAAATATATAAGCATTTTGATTCGTTACCTCACTTTTTTGTAACAATACTTAATAATTCATATTTTTATTATAATAATGCTTTTTTAAATATTTTTATGCTTTTAGACTTAAAAATAATATATACTTATGTACATATTTTTGGTGCAAAACCCATTGAAAAAAGTGTTGAAATAGGTTGCAGAAAATCAGAAAATGTTTTAATCGAAAAATGTTTGAAACATTCACAGTCGATTTAAAACTCTGTAATTCGGAAACTTCCTGCATAACTTAACAAAATTCAAAACTTAAGTTTTTTTCATGCTGAGATATCAGATATACTTGAAAATTAGAACGTAGATAATGATAACGCGCACCTTTTTAGAAATTAATCATCTATGTTAATTGTGTATCATAATTTAGTTCCTTTTAAGCTATTGACATTGAATCTGACTTTGTTCAACAGTGACAAAAGTTTATAAAGATTGCCCATTTTATTGAAGACAGGGCAAAGGGTTATTATTATCCTATAATTTTCCTTGTACGTTTTCTGTATATTTTTATCAAAATGATTGCGTATTGATTAGTGATAAACTTTTTGATTATTCGTCCTTCGTAGGTTAAACTGAGTATCATTTCATAATCACTTTTGTAAAATTTAGATAAGGTATTAGAAGATTTCATTTATAGAAAGCAAATATGTGTTTATCTTTGCTCCCATACTTTGAAAACTACATAGATCTTAGGTGATACTTTCTATTTTTGTCTATCTTTTAATATTAATGATAAACATGAATTGTACTTTTTAAAATTAATTATATGTGTTATTTGTTACTATAATATGTTGTTTTCACACATTGTAAATAAAACATTAATTATGGAGAATCTGTATTAAATTAAAATCCAAAATAGAAAATAAAAATCCAAACATATTCATTATAGCATCATTGATGATTATTTTCAACAGTAGTTTAAAATTATGAATAATTTACAATGAAAAAGTCTTTCAACTATATCCCAAAATCATTGTGATAGCTTTCACATCTTTTGGTAAAAATGATATTTCAAAAGAGTTTCGATCGCTAAACATCAGTTTAATATTTAGTTTTTACATTTAATTTCCCCCGTTATGCAAGGTTATGTATGGATGGAGAAAACAAATAATTGCAAATGGAGCGTATTAAATCTGTTCTCTGTCACTGAACACCACTGAAACGTAACGTAATGTTCTATCAAATGAGAAATTTAAAAACAAAATAATAAAAATAAATCGATATAAAACATTCTGAAAAAGCAATTAAAGTTTCCCTACTCCAAGTTGCGGCCTTTAGAACGTATTGTAACTCTTATTAGTTTAAAAAGGATTTCTAAAAGGAATTATTCCACATTCTAGCACGGATATTAATCTTTAATCACATTTGGTAATAAGTTTCGCGATGTGCTTTAGGTATTTTTTTTAGTAAAATAGGTCTTGCTTGTCCATTTTAGCGATTTGAAGTTTGTAATAATCAATTATAATTATTTTTACGAGTTTATACGAGTATACAAGTGAATGAGTGTTTGCTCATGTAATTACATGCATCACTTCCATAAATATCAGTTGTACCTGCGCATATAGCAGATGCTTAAATAAATAATTAAGTACATGTATATACTAGTATATAATATACAAGTACGCACATATATATACATACTTTTGGCTATCAATCATCATGAAAGACAAGGAATATCAAAGTCTAATTTATCCGACAAATAGCATAATACAAAGGAGAAATGTGTTTGAGACAATGTCGTTGTTTCAGCAGCAGAATACTATTTTCTAGAAAGATAAACTATGAATCTTTCACCCAAAGTTTTTTCTATGTCACACTTAGAAGCTCTTCACGACTGATTTTCATATTTTCTGACGAAACATGTTAAAGCGTCTCACGCCAAAGAAAAGAGAAATGCAATTTCTCAAAACTTAAAAACAGCCTTTTTTTGTCTTTTACGTAGCACTTGTGCAGATAGTGCTCCAAGCATGCTTAATTTTTATGTTCATTGCAATGCTTGGTATTTATATGTTTATCAATATTTACATACAGTACAGATTTTATGCGTTATTGCATTTCAAATGGTTTACAATGTATAGAGGAATGAAGCTAATCGACAGAAAAAGAAGGTAATCCGTAGAAAAACAGAACCTTTAAGATAATCCATAAGGAACAATTCATCTTCTTACTTCCTCTGTCTAGCTCAAAAACGTGCTTTACAACTTACACATTCTTCGAAAAGACATTTTATAAATCTTCTTACTCAACCATGGAAAAACTCTATTACAATAGCTCTATTTTTTACGGTCCTTGTTTTAATTATCACTTGTGACGCTACTAGCACACGTGATTAGTGCGTGCACTGCAAAGCTAATCATTTATTTGTTTTAGCGAGTTTTACAGTTGGTACAAATTTCATTGGATTAGATTTTAAAAGGACAGTAGTGTAATTTCGATTACAACATGTACTGCATTGTGTTATATTCACCAGTGGAACTACCTCTTTTAATTGAGCACTTCTGCAAGTTATCTAGAGCAGCCTTGAATTGTAATATACTGCTAATGCCATAGTTTAACTTGCTATTTATTTATCTGAAGGATTTAAAAAATTCATAGAGTCAATTCTGAATCAAATTGTGGAAGACTGAATTTTGTTCTTTTGTCTTATTAGCTTATAGGCTTCTTTTTTGTTATTAACAAGCGTGTAATTAAGGATGAAAAATTTTTTTCCTTATGCTTACCATGAGTTAAAGAAATTTTCAACGTCTAAGTTTTTTCTTTGTATTATAAGCACATCCTAATTTATTCGAAATATTAATAGATTTGAAACTTAGAGGTCAAAATAATCAAAATTCGATTTGAAATTTGAACTTGAATTAAAATATCTTATATTTCACATCACACTCAAAGTCACGAGAGAAAAAACAATGTTTTGTCTGACGGGAAAGACGGAACTAATGAGTATTTTCCTCTTTCCTTTCGAATACACATTTAAAGCAGAACAATACACAGATTTCCCCAATTTCATAAAATGAAAGATTATCCTATCATAAAATATTAAATGTATTGATGAGATTTTTAACAAAATTCTATACATGAATTTTCATTGTGTGTTCAGTTACATATGATTTCGATTATCCTCTAAGGCATCGGTTCTTGAATTCTTTGC
>BMAV01010289.1:276106-296471 GCA_019973955.1 Trichonephila inaurata madagascariensis
GGTTATGTAGTGTATGAGTGTCGAGGGAGAATCGTGATTCGTCTGAAAAGACAATATTTATTTGGCTTGGACCTAGCTTGCAAATCACAGTTGCAGTTGCGCACCCTTAGGACTTGCATCCAAAGGTTCTTGCAACAACGGCCACATTGTGAAGTTCTGTTCAGCTGCAGACGTTGTCAGATGATCTATTTGACACAGTTTACTGAGAAACAAATCCGAATTATTGTGTTAGGGTTCTTGGTGTAGTAGAGGGATCCATCATTTTCATAAGCACAATATGTCTGTCTTCATGCTAATTGTTGCGACGAAGCTCGTGCCATTCTTCCCATCGATCTAACCATTCTTCCAGTACCCACTCATTCTGTATTGGTAGCACTATGGCAAGAGTTCCTTCAATAAGAGCACTAATTTCTAGAAAGAATAACCAATCTCCAGAAGCTATAATTCACCCTATATCACATTCAGAAATGTGCTTAACTGAATTATATGCATTCTCCTACAAGACATTCTAAAGTTTCTTATGTAAATAAAAAAGAAGAAATATCCACTTCCAATATTTAAAAATACCCTTCTATTCTTTCTTTTTAAGTGCATTTAGATAGCTGTACCAGCACACAATATTTGCATATACATTACAATGTATGTCTTATTGAGTCCACACATGAAGAGTAATATATTGTATACTTCCTACATGTATGTGAGTGACTTTTTTCCACGTATTTATGGTCGAAAGGTTCTCGTAAAAAATAATTCTAAGTAAATCTTTTGCTTAAAAAAAACACTTTAAAATTGTCAATTCAAAATTAATTTGATTTTGAAAATGCTATGCTCGCGCGATAAGACTGTGAGAGATATAACCTTTTTAAA
Organism: Trichonephila inaurata madagascariensis; assembly: GCA_019973955.1. Lineage (NCBI taxonomy): Eukaryota > Metazoa > Arthropoda > Arachnida > Araneae > Nephilidae > Trichonephila > Trichonephila inaurata. The sequence continues at coordinate 276,974 of BMAV01010289.1, forward strand.
AAGTGTCAACAGTGTTACTTTTATCGCTCTGAATAATCCTTTTTTTAATTTACTGCTTTAATTGCTTAATGTACTAATTGGAAATTGGTTATTGTGTTACACTAAGATTTTGTTTTGCTTAGACAATGAACCCTTGCACATTTTTCTAGTAATTATATTACATTCCTGAATGAATTTTTTTGTTAAGATTGATTGATGATAAAATTAAATTTCATACGATTAGATTGAGTTACGTTATTCAGCAAAATACTTTATCTTTGCTTTTCTTATCAGAGGCGTCATCATGGCAGAACGCTATCGGGAGTGATAATACTGGTAGTACTTCGAAACAGAATGATGTCAACATTTTGTTAACAGTAATTTTTCCCAGCTATGGTTTTTTCATATTTTAATTGGTACGTACGTGAATGTTTAAAAAAATTAATTTAAGTATTAAATTTTTTGAAATAATTAATTTCAATTTATTTATGAAAACTATAATTAAAATTTAATGATGCGATTCCAATTAAATTCTTTTTATAAATTCCTAATATTCCTGGTGAATAAAAAGTGAAAAAATAGTAACTTCTACTGAAGAATTTTAAGTGAATTATATTTCCCTGTTTTGTTCAATGTAAAAAAAAATGTACAGTTTATTTTACTTGCAACTACAGAATATTCATAAATAAAGTTGTACTTTAACAATACTTAAAAGTTATTGCCTCACGATTTTCATGATTTTTTTAAAATGTTATTCTGTTAAATTTTTATGTAAATAGCAGTTCCTTGCATTCTTCCCACGATTGTAAACAGAAATTTCATTCATACAATTATAATGAAACGTCTCTGACCTTCCGGTGTGTCGTGATGGTCGGAGGATGTTATAGCAGTGTTTCTCAAACTGTGGGGCTCACATCCTAGGGGGGCGTGATAACCCTACAAGGGGGGGGGGGTAGAAAATCGAAAAGTGTCGAGAAAAAAAAAGATTATTTAAAAAAATTTTTAATTTACTAAAAGGAAACACAAAACAAAATACAATCAGACATAAAAAAAATAAAATACACATTCATACTGATCTAATACAGTTATAAATGTATCAATACTGCACAGTGTGTTTCATAATTAATTTAGCAGTACTAAGTTAAGAACAAGCTTAATTGCCAATGACCCTATAGGTATGCCATAAAATTATATACAAAATGTAATACTTATTTTGATAATTTGTACGGTTTATAATTAAAGTCGTGTTGTAGCCTTACGTCAAAGCACATTATTATTGAATTCAATACAAAGATATTGCATGGTGAGAGGCGCGATGAAAATTATGATTGAAAATTGAGGCGCAAGTGTAGAAAGTTTGAGAAGTATTGTGTTATAGGCCAAATCACTGACGGGAAGGCTGCCGAAGACGCTTTGTGATGCTCGGTATCTGAAGCCTTGAGAGTTTATCCTAGGTGCGAGATTGTACAAGGAAATCTGGAAGCGAGTCTGAGAGTCAGGCTGGGAGAGGCTAAGAGTGTGGGGGTTTCACCTTTTTGTGTCTCTTTAAAGGTGGAATATGTCACGCCTTCAAAAGAGAAACGTGATGCAAAATCATTTCAGTTTAGAGGTAACCGGGATTACCATTCGTCCATTGGTCTTTGTCACCCCTCATACGGTGTACTTGGAAGCCGGAGATTGGCGGGGGAACTATGCCGGTCATTTCTCTGTCAGCTAGACCAAAGGGAGATCAAAGGTTGATTTACCCTAAAACTTAAGTGTCAATATTGTCCTGTTTGCCCCACCTGGAACTACATGACCGTTGGGAAGTCATTAGTTCCCTAATAGAAAATCGGTCCTTTGGTGGAGAATTTTGCAAAATTATTTAGTGCACATTGAGTTCATCATCTGCGTCATTTTAGTGATCTGTAAGCTGTCTATTTATAATAAAAAATGAATCAAAAGAACTGTATTTCCTTTTTTTAAAAAAAATAATTATTTACTGGATTTTACTTAAGAGTACGGTTTACTCAAGGGAACAAGTTAAGTGAAAGAATTTATTACAAGTCTCATTTTTATAATACACTTCTAGACACTTTGTATACTATTCTTTTAGAATAATCTAAGTCTTTTTTTTTTTTAAATTATGTTAATCGGCTTAAGCGTTTTTGACACTTATCAATAATTACCAACATGTATTTGATTTAGTGACTGTAGTATTTCTCATATGGAACTTGTTAAACAAGATAAGAGGCTCATTTAAACTAGTGAAGCATAAAGAATAACAACTTAATTTGCTTTTCAAATCATTTAAATCATAAATCTACATTTTTATAGTCTAAAATAAATTCCTCTGGGGGTTCGGAAGAGTGCACAATTATTATTGTTATTTTTCTTTCAGAGTTTGTAAAAAATGATTTATTAAAATATTTTCTTGAAGGTAGAGTTCCAGGGTTTTAAAATGTTCATATATCTGAAATTTTCAAAGATTATTTTAAGGATGTATTGAAGCGTGACCCCTATTAAGGTCATCGCAATTGCATTAGAAGCATTTGTTGCTATAAATAAATTGCTAGGAATTCTTATTCTGAATCATTTCTATTACATACTAGAATTTTTCCTTTTATAATTTTTCTAGAAATAGGTTAAACTTTAATTTTAAGTAATGCTCTCTGAAGCATTTAAGAGACATTTGCAACCTATTTTTATATTCCAGAGTTCCTAATTAAGTGGGAAAACAATACAAATATTGAATGGGGGATATCTTTCTGCTTTTATATTATTTTTTTCCTAACAAAATTAATTACTTTAGGTTTACTTAATCATAATTTAGTACATAAGTTTATTTTTAAAACCTTTTAATCTCTATATCACCAAAAATGATTTTAAATTAAATGTAGAGATATATAGAGAATTTTATATGTAATCCTGTAGGATAGAGGAACTGTTCAAACATGTGAAATTTAGATTTTTAAAATAAATTTTCTTAATAACTTTAAGTTGCAGTAAAGTATTTACTAATTCCAAATCTGCTCCTAAGAAGCAAAGCGAAGATGTTTTTTGATGAACGAAAATTTTTCTCTATTTTTGGCCAAAATAGAGTTACGAAGTAAGACACCGATGGAGGTCGTTTTTGTCTTCTATGGTCATCTATCAACACTATGAAGTCGATTTCCAGTTGCCCATTGTGATTTTCTAGTGTTTCCATTCTAGTGTTCTCTAGTGTCTAGTAGTCCATTCACTCGTAAGTTGACATTTGTTGGGAATTTTAATTAACTATGACACAACAGCTCTCAAAAATCAAATAAACTTAATTGTGTTTACCATGTACCTCTTTATTCCGGTAAAAAAAAACTCGAGACATTTTTTAAAAATGAAATCTATTCAACCAGGAAGTAAAGCTAATCCACCACTGCTGTTTTATAGACATCCTTAAATCATTAACACTCATCCAAGAGTAAAACGAAATAGTACTCTATGTTCCGCCTGACGGGAGATTTTTACAGTCTTCTAATTGAGGTCACAAGTGTTCGTCTTTCATTGAATTGCTTTCGTTCTCACTCATTATCAATCTTGAGCTTCAACGAGAAAATTTCCTCTCTCTCATGGAAGAAACCCCAATAACTAAAAAAAATCCGTCAAGGTATGGTAATTTTACTTTGCCGCCAAGTTAGCACACTAGAAATCACCAATCAACCTACATTGAAGACGGCCTGTGGCGGTGGGTCGCTACGTCACTACATTGACTGCACGTCGTTTTGACCCAATAAGAAAGTGACTGAGCGACACTGGTTTGGAAAGACGAATCCCCGATGTGTAAAATTGTGTACAAATTACTGTTATTTTTAAAATGGTGATTCATAGAAATGTCTAAGCAGCGTGGTACTCTTGTCAAAAACATGAAATGAGTATGATCGTTCGAGTTTATTTTTGGGAATTTTCGTTCATAGCCTGTTTATTTTATAGCCTGAAAGTTTCCATCGATGTTGAAATATGAAATTATATGCATATTTTTTTGACAATGTGAGAGCCTTCGAGAAAAGCTTTAGAAAGTTAACGATACGATAAATTATGAGTAAATAAAAAAAAAATGTCTTTTCAAAATTCAAGAGGCCGACAGAGGTTATTTAACTAGTGAAAGTATACGTGCGCTAAAATTCTTTTAAGAAGTGTAGATGAATTTAAATGTGCTATATTTTACTCCCACCCCATATTAGAGAAAATCGTAATGTATATTTGACTTCACAAATATTAAGGTTATTTTCACGGGATTTTAAGAAATGAGATACAAATTTCAGAGGCTTTTTTTCTGACAGAAAAACTAATATTAATACAAGTTGAAGTGATAATGATGTATAAATTCGTTCAATGCATATAGGGCCTAAAATTTGGAAATATTAAAAAAAAAATATTCATTTTTTATATTAAAATACAAAGTTAAAAATCAGTTTTTCCATTAAGATACAGAATATGAAATATAGAGCATATTTTACACAAGAAAAAAATCTTGATTAATTAAAACTGAATCTTGAAATGTAGCACTCTCTGATGAATATTAAAGTTTTAAAATAACCTCAATGGTGCAATTTTCTATTTAAAAAGAGCTCCGAATTGGATTTTATGCTTTAATTAGAAAAAGACAGTCTGGAAATAAATTCTAGAATTGTAAAATGAAGATAAGTTTTAAATTAACTTTTTTATTCTCTTCTGTTTTCACTCTCTTTTGGTTTCCTTCTCTAAAAAAATACCCTAACAAGTATTAGGCATATTTCTGTTGTATTTGTATCTTAAATATATTTTTTACGTATTTAAGTTACGTTTTAAATTAATTTTACGTCACCAAGAAACCAACTAAGCGGTCATTTATTCCAAAAAAAAAAATCTTTTATTAATAGAACAGCAAATTAAAAACATTATTTTACATTTAATCTTGTGTAGTTCATATACTACTTCGCCAAACGATATAATGGTTTATTTATTTTTAATCTTGTTAAGTAGTTCATATACTACTTCGCCAAACGATAATGGTTTATTTATTTTTTTAATGTAGACGTAACAATATTTATAGCAGCATTAAAATCATGCATATTATCAAGAAAGTCTCAGGAAAATGATTTTTAATTTTAAACGAGCATTTTGCTACTGCAAGAACTGTTTTAACCTGACAATGAATATTGAATTGATGATCTTAACTAAATAACGTGATAATATTCAAATGCTGTTGAGTAAATTTACATGTGGGAAGATATATTCGTACCAAATTTAGCAAAAAGGTATGAGTACGTATAAGTAGATGGTTTATGAATTTATTAAGAATTGTTCAATATCAGCGTCTCTAAATCTAGCTCATTGCTCAGCAATTTTGCCCACTACATAATATATGCGGAATAAAAACGATGTTATTACGAAAATGGTTAAAATGGGGACGAATTGGAATGCTATAGAAAAGCAAACTAAAGTGAAAAGTTTATAGATGGACCGCAGAAACTAAAATTTGATATCAAAAAGTTACCAGTGGAATTCAAACTAATCTAGTATCTATTAAGTATGTTTGATTGTGTAAAAAAAAAGTGTTGATATGCATGGAAGTTTTATTATGGTAATAAAGGTAAAATTCATTCTTAACGAATATTTAAGGAATTAGCATGAATTTTATTTTAAGCAAAGTGAAGGTATATACAATTAAAATAATTTAATTTTTTAAAATTAAATTGATCAATTGCTCTTTCTGTCTGCAACTCTTTTTTTTCACAGCGATTTTGTTTACATTTGTGTGTATAGATGATGTTCAAGGCCATATTGATTTCGCCGAATTTGTGAAAGATTATTTATTTACAATGTTTCTCATACTTTGCAAACATTAGATATCGAATGAAATCATTGATCGGACCCAGACAAAATGCGCGCGTGTAAACGGGTCTTGCATTCGCACCTGAAAATATTCAGAAACTAAAAAGAAAACAGTGCTATTTTGCTGCTTACGTAAGCATTTAGATATTAGATAAGAGGCAGCATTCTGAATCGCGAGATAAGAACATTCACTGACATGAAGGCCATTCACATCAAGTGATGCAACAATGAAACATTTATTTAGGTCGTGATATTGAGATACAAAGGCGTGATGGTCAAGTACAGACAAAAAATAACAGAGGCGTGATTACTTTTTATCCTTTAGGTGCTATACTAAAACGTATATAGTATCTAAACAGTTTAAAAAAAAAAAAAATAGGCGTATTTATTAACTGAATGTGTTGGAGGTCATTTAGGCTATATCTGGAATGGCATTTGATATAATCAGTCAAAATATCAAACAAATTTATCTATGGATTGTTATAAATTGGCATATCATCAAACAAATATTGGGATATGATATAAACTTTTGCAATAATTTTCGTAAGTAAAAATTAAACTTTTAGAGCTTTCATAGCAATCATATAGAGATATATTTCAAAATAAATATATTATATAATATTTTCACATAGAAACTAGGCTACCACCTGCTGCAATGCACTGGAGTCAGTGAATACACAACTGACACCGTCGTCAGTTGGTACCTTGAGACTCGGTCTGAAATGGTCATGAGGCCAAGCACGGACGCGTTGTATAAATATAAGTATAAATAAAATCTAATATATCTCCAATGCCAATATCAATTTTTGTTTGAACTCTTGGGTTTTAAACCTTTATCTGTAAAACGAAACGAATGATTCTGAGTATTTATGTTATACTTTAAAAACGCTTTTTGTTTTGTATATATTTATGATGAAATGTGCCATGATAACTTTACAGACGAATCTAAATAATTACTTTAGCTCCAAATTATGTTAAGCCGAAGTTGCACTTTAAAAATATGCTTTAAAACATTGCAATAGACTTTTGAAAAAATAAAAAATGAAACAAAATAAATAAATAAATAAATAAAAAACGTACCTGAATGTCTTCCTAGAAATTGTGTGTATGTCATATTTTAATTTTATTTTACACTCATGTCCATAAATTAAGCATAATGCAAGTTCAGGCAAAGAAAGTGTCAGAAGGAAAACAAATGTGACTTATTTGTAAAGACTTTTTATTAAACAAAAGGTAAAGAGCAAAAACGGTGCTATATATTTTATACCATTAATAAAAATTGCGATTTTTGCTCTCTGGAGCAAATTACAGCGCCCCCCCCCCAAAAAAAACACACCTATTTTTAAAATTAATATTACACACTTGGTATGATGGCTAATACATACTTTGTCTCCCAGATGATGCAATAAAATCCGTACAATGCCTAGGCATACTAAGTATCAAGTTATCGACTTGATCTTGGGGAATATTACACCATTCTAATCAAGCAATGTTCTCCGAAGTTCCGGTAGATATGTAGGAGGTGGTTGACGGGCTGCAACTCTCTCTCTCTCTCTTACTTACTTACTCCAGAGAATCGAGCTCACCCAACGGGTTTAGAGCTGCATCCGACCCTCCAAGAAGTTATTTTATTTGCAAATTGAACGAAAAACATATACAAAAAGGTCCCGAATGAGGGACCATTCCCCAAAATTCTTGTGAACCGGGGGAAGAATACAGCAAAAGCACTTTACAGTTACAATGCAAATGAAACCCCCCCACACACACACACGAACACTGCAACTCGTCGGATGTCCCATATATGCTCTACTGGATTCAAGTCCGGTGAGAATGCCGGCCAGTCCATACGGGTGATATCCTCCGATTGAAGGCCTTTGCTTACGATGTTTACGCGGTGAGGACGGGTGCCCATGGAGCCCCGAAGCAAACGTACGTGTTGTTCTGGAATGACGTCCCGATAGATTTTGCTTGCCTTGGTTCCAATTTGAACAAGCAGGACAGTTCTGGAACCCAGAATAATCCCCTCCTCTCCCAAATGAGCAACCATGCACCGCCGAAACGGTGTCGTTCAATAATATTCTTTTAGTGGTAACGGGTATTTGGCTCTCTCCATATGAAAGTCCGGCGAGAATCAGACTGCAAGCTAATTCTGGACTCGTCGGAAAACTGTTGCGGTGTACACAATGCATGCTATCTACTCCAGGCTAACCAAAGGCGACAGTGAGTTGCAGTAAATGGAACACATCTGACAGGTCTACGAGAATACATGTTAATCTTTCCTAAGCGTCTGTACACTATCCGCCTTGAAACTGTCGTACCTGTAGTTGAAGAGAGCTGAGGAGACAGGTCTAATGCTGAGCTCCGTCTATTTCTTTTGGTATTCACTTGGCGGCGTTGTGATTCGGGGGTGACCTGACGTCTACTCACATTACCATCATCTTGGATCGTTGCCAAAGCCTGGAGAAGACATTCTGGGTGATTCCAAGTTCCTCGGATACTTCCAGGTGGGTATGCCCACATTCCAATCGGCTGATAACTCTACCACGTAAAAAATCATCCAAATGTGTCTTTTGTGTCATAACTATGAGGTTATTACACTGAAAAGCTTATAAAGCGCTTGCGAACAATTTTACTTCTTTGCCTGTATTTCTTATACCTTGCCTATATCTCCCTCTAACACTCTTGTCATTGTGACGTACTATTGGTGTCATCTGTTGGCTTTCTGAAATTTGCATATGATTCTTGAAGATGTGTGTAGTCATTTTCCGGGTGATGTATTTATTTTAGAGTTCGATTTCCGCGTGACTCTGAATTATCCTTAATTTACGGACATAAGTATAGATTTTCAAATACATATGCTTCTGTTGATATTTTTTTAAGCTAACTTCTCTTTTTTCAATGATATTAAATTAATTAGTTACGTGACAAATCGACTACCACAGAAAATAAATTTTGAGCCACTCAATCCGATGGAGTTTTCTTCTGCATTATTTTCAGTAAGAGAAACCATGTATTACTATATCGGCTTAGCAGGTTTTACATTAAGTTGTTAAACGCGTCATTAAAGCACTCAATATTAAAAAAAATAAATAAACAGTCGCTTTTACGTACTTTATGAATAAAGAATTACTTGCATTAATGCTACAATTATTTCTCCCTTTTATTAATTACTTCTGCTTTTCTCACTGAAAAAAATGATCTCAAATTATTGAAGAGACCAGGGCTTTTCTCATTATGGTTAGTCTACAATACCTCCAAATTCTTTTATATTAAGAGAGTGTTATTGAAACGGATGTTTTTTAAAAAGTTGTTCTTTAATATACGAACCAGAACTATCTTTAAATTTTTTTCTGTATTCTTTTTATTTTGGATGTTTTTTAATAATTTTAATATCAAATGGCTGGTATAAGTCTAAATGCAATTTTAATAATAGGAAAATTGATGTAACAAATGTTCAACATTCTTCGGTAATGACAAAAATAATTTAATGATATAACTTAAATCATTCATTATACAAATATATATGTTAAAAACATTAAAATATCACAAAAAGTACATTTTCTGATTTTTTTTTATCTGAAAGGTACTTTAATTAAAGTTTTTTATTTGCACATACGATATAAAATTTTTTATGCATTCGTAAAATTTCATAAATAAAGTTTAATTATTGAGGCAAGATTTTATAAATAGAAATTTTGCTGCATCAAAAAATTGATTATATTTTTCTTTGAGTAACATAGGATTAACAAAAATGTAACAAAATTAATTTTAATATTTACTATTTGTTGTAAATATACACCATTCTCTTTATATTAGAACAAAAGAATTTGATGTCAACCCTTAATTCGTAACTGTTGTAGCTCTATAGTCCTTAAGAAGACATACACGCGCATAAAACGAAGAACTAAAATGTGGCTGCCGCACCAAACGGTCATTTTCACGAACTTCCGGCCTGCTTTATTTAATGTAGAGTCATGTGTCCCCAAGTCATGGTGTCACTAAAGAACCTGCAGTATAGAGGAGCTGATGTACATTAAATTTGCTGAGTCTCAAAGTTTCTTAGCTTGACGTGATGAGAAAACTCAGAATATAGGATACCACTCTATGGTTCAAAATCGTACGATTTATCACCAATAGCCTTAGTGTATTTCTAAGTGTAATGTTAATACACATTCAATCAGTGAGAAATAAAACTGTTTTCTTTATTTTATGATTTCACACATTCTAATTTTCAGAAGTTAAGGAAAAGTAGGATTCAACTTGATATAAACAGAATAAAAAATTTGATAATTTGACTACATATATTTAATGAGCTGCAACTGAAGTTGGCGAAGCTAAGATATTATTTGTGTTCTAAAACAAGTTGAATCCATATAAAATTTTAAATGTATTTAACTAGTATAACTAGGAATATTGCAAATATTTCCTTCCCTTTCTACATCTTAGAACATCGTTATATTTGAAACTAGAAAATATGGTTAACTTTCACTATTTATATCTTTGCGTAAACAGGAAATGAACGTAGGCGTTGGAAGAAGTAGCAACAAAAGAGCAGAGTAAGATCTTTTACAAAACTAAAAATTCGAGTTAGCCTCCCAAAAGGGAATTGATGCCTTAAAATCCATAATGAGCTTGAATTGCAGGCCTTTTTTTCATATGGCACATCAATCTTAAGCTAAAAATGTGCTTTTTCATGAATTACAGCTTCGATATGCAGTAGATAGATTAATAAACTACCAAATTTAGTATAAGTATATTGCTATGTAAAAAAAAAAAAAATGAGCCCTAATATTAATTTTTTTATGTAGATTGATTTTCTGAAACCCAATACGACCCCCATTTTGCCCAATCATCCATCGTTTTCTCAAAAAGCACCCTCCCCTTATTTTTATTTCTATTCGGTAGCTTTATTTCCACGAATTTGATTTGGAGAGAAGAAAAGGGTAATTTTAACTATAAAAGGCTTCTGAGGGGTATAGAGGTGAAAAGTTCTCCGACCTGAACATTTATATCAAGGAAGAGGGATTTCAGTCTGAAACTAAAAAAAGAATCAATAAAAGAACAAGTTTTTTGTTTCACTTATTTTTCAAATATTCCAGCTTTTATCCCCCTCCCCTTCTTTTTCTTCTCCAAACAATCCAAATAATAAAAATATACAGCAACAATTTTAGCTAAAAGTGGGTGAAGGGGAGAGGTCCCAAAATCCTCGCAAGAAAGTTTAGAACATTCCCAGTGGCCGCAGTAGCCTAGTGATCAAGGTTTCGGATCGTGGCTGGCATGTCACGAGTTCGAGTCCAGTATCACTAAAGACCCGCCTTGTAGGGGAACGATGCATGTTAAATCTGTCGAGAGCTCAAACGTCCTCCCGTTTGTGTGGTAGGTAGGAGAGGGGTGCCAGCTCAGGTGTCGTCCACGTCACTTGACCATGGTTCAAAATTAAGTGGTCCGTCGCCAAAAGCCCTCGTGTTGCTGAACCGTGCGACGTTGATATTCACTCACTCACTGTGACGGGGTTCCTGTACTATATATTTTTATTATTTGGGTATTTGAGTGAAAAAGAAGAGGAACTAGAAGCTGAAATACGTAGAAAATAAATGAGAAAAAAAATAACGATCATTTTTCTTTTCTTTTTTTCTTTGCTACAAATGCTCATGTTATGGAACTTTTCATCTCTATAGCCTCTTCTCAAAAGACATTTAACGATTAAAAGAACTCTCCCTCCTCTCCCCAAATAAAATTCATAGGCATAAAACTACCAATAACAAAATAAGGGGGGGGGAGGGCTTCCGAAAAGACGGTGAGTGATGGGGTAACATTAAGGTCAAATTTGGATTCTGAAAGTCATTTTACATAAGAATTTGCAGAAATGGTGTCGAGGCTGATTTTCATTAGTATTAATTACGTATATTATAAAGTACTAGTACTGCCATTCGGTTCTTTAAATTCAATTAAGTTGCTAAGGAAAGTGAACTAAGTTTGCTTAAGTTCTGGAACTTATAATCAAGTTTCCCAATTCTGATGATCGATGGAACGAATTATTTATAAGTTTAATCGAATTTCCGTGTCTGCGTTTGTCTTAATAGCACCATCAAAACTCGGGTGGCTTCTTTGCGAGAGGAAAACTACTTTCTTTTCAGCAAGCAAAATAAATGTGGGTTATTTTTTGTATGATGTAATTTCAATTTGAAATAGCTGTAGTTTTTCTAAGCGAATTTAATTGTTGTGGAGCCTGTTTCAATATCGTTCATAGCTGTAGTTCTAAGAGATTTTTAATATTCTTTAAAAACAAGAAAACTAAAGCTAATTTTTCTGACGGATATATATGCAATATACATGCAAAATATATTCAAAAATTTACTATGCAGTATAAAAAGAGAATAAAAAATAAGCCATTATAACTATAATAAATTTTAAATTTCATAAGTTTGAGAATACCCACGAATCAATTTCAGTGGAATGTAATAATAATAATAATGTAATTTTTGTTTTGACTAATTTTCTTGCAAAATAATTTATTTTAAAAAATGCATCTCCTAATTTATTTATTTATTTCTTCTGTACCTCCTTTACCATCAGCACATTAACTTATATAACACTCAGAAAGTGTCTTTAAATGCATTAAAAGATGGCGACATAGTCAAAATGTGTATTGCAATATAAACGCGCTTGAGAACAGTCAAACGCCACCTATAAATAAGAACAGTTCTTTTTAAAACGTGAGTAGAAAGTCAATGAAACAATTAATAGCTTAGAGTACGAGAGTTCTATTCTTTTTAACGGGAAAATGTCTCAAGGAAATTTTTATTAAATCGAATTATCCTTCTTTTTACGTCTTCACGTATATTCAATACATCTAAGCTTTTTTTTTTACTGGCGCATAGAGCATTTAATTATTAGTGGTATTTTGAAAATAAGAAAGAGAAAAAGGAGTCAACGACCGTTAAATAGTATAAATAATAAAATTAACACATCATTATATGTTGAAAAATATGCTAACTACTAGGTTAGTTAGACGACACTCCCTTGTTGAATGAATTGCATTCAAACTAGCTCATATTTTGTTACATAACTATATCGAACATGTCGAAGGAGTAAACGTCCTCGGTTTTATATTTTCTGGAGATCCATGTAAAATTTTTACAAATCAAATTGTACTTAGTACAGTTACAGTTATGTTGGAATTAATTTTACCTGTAGTTCCACAAACATTATCAGCAACGGATTTCGTAGTTCTGAAGTTCAATGAGTGATTGAGTGAGAGTGAATATTAACGTCGCAATGTTCAGCTACACGAGGGCTTTTGACGACGGACCACGTAATTTTGAACCATGGTCAAGTGACGTGGACGACATCTGATCTGGCACCCCCTCTCCTACCACACCACACCAAAGGGAAGACGTTTGAGCTCTCGACAGATTTGACGTGTATCGCTTCCCTACACGGCGGGTCTTTAGTAGTACTGGGGTCGAACTCATGACAAAGCCAGTCACGATTCGATACCTTGACCACTCGGCTACCGCTGCCAATCAGTGATGAGAAATATGCTTGGGATGTTACCGCTCTTTTCTAAATTTCAACAATAATGCGTGGCTGAGTGGTTATAGTTAAGAGCTCATGGCTGGCGACTCGGGAGTTCGAGTCCTGCTGTCACTGAAGATAAACCATATAGAAAGGTTAATGTAGGTTAAATATCTGTCGGGTGGCTTATAAAGTCCTCACGTTAGTATGGAAGTTTGGAAAGTGGAGTTCAAGTTCAGTCTCAAAATTATGAGGTTTATCGCCAATACCCCAAACGTTGCTTTGGAGTTCAACGTTTATAAAAAAAATCAAATAGAATTCAACTATAGTGTACGAAAACTAAAAGAGACCCACACTTCCTTTTAATGCGTCCAGAAAACCTTTATGTACTTTATTTCAAACAATTGAATGAAGAACTAGAATCCGTGGATCGATTTCAAAATTGCCGTATATTCAAGATATTGATCACTTGACCGTATTTTATACCAAATAACCATGAACAAAAGTCCATACCGTTAGAGTATAATAAACATAAAGGAAGTTTATTTAAAATTTTTTGCCAAAATTGTGGATTTATAAGCTTATTTGAAACTCCAGATTGTATAATAAAATTTTAAAAAAATGTAGTAGGACACACACATACAATTTAAAGCTGTCGGCATTGTTTATAATATAGAGCATCTTTCATCTTTTTAAGTTTCCAAAATCTCTATGATACTTTTATCTTTAAATTTCAAGTGATTGCAGTCTCTCCAGTAAAAATTATTACTTAAAAACTCTCTCTATATGTATATGTACGGTGGTTGCCAAAATTGTGGACACTTTTCTTAAAACTGTTCTGTTTTTTAAGTTTGTATGCTTATAAAAACTGTTATTTTGCATACAATGCAGAGTATTTTATATATATATCATTTAAAAGAGAATTTACTAAATTCAATACAAAAAACAAAATTCAAATATTTGCAAGGTAAAAAATGTTAGGCTGCAATAACTGTCGATATACATTAGATACTCACGATAGCAGTGTGTTATCAGAGCATAGTGAGGTTGCCTTCATTCTTTATTACAGCTTCATATCGATGTTTCATTGTGCTGAAAATAGTTTTAAGCTCTTCCTTCGTTATTCCATGATGCCAGAAAACCATCATATCCTCAATTAGTTCCTTTTTATTTCATGAGTACCTCATTCGGTCAAGAGTTTTCAAACGGTGCCACAAGTTTTCGATAGGATCGAGGTCAGGACTGTTTCCTGCAAGGATAAAAACTCATTGAACTTAGAACGGTACCAGTCTTTCAATTACTTTACTGTGTGGCAAGGAGCAGAACCTTGCTGAAAAATAAATGAAGCATTGTTGGTAAATAGATCCCTGATGGAAGGTATGGAATTCTGGTATTCTACATCTTACATATTTTAGTATATCACTATCGAATAATGATATTTTAGTTTCGTCCCTCCATATAACTTGTGATCAATAATCATTTGTCCAATTAATTTGTTCCATTTTGTCCATTGTAATCCCTTTTAGCGCTGCTGTAAATTGAGATACACCTTTTTTCGTGGAATTCTGCCTTTTAGTCTTACATCTGCTAATCTTCTCCTGGTTGTTTTTGAACTGACAGAAACACCAGCATCACTCAGATCCCTTCTGATGGATGTCCATGACATTCTTTTATCTTGGAAAAATAGAATTTGTGTGTGTGTGTTTGTCATCAACGAGTGTTGTGAACCTTTTTTGGCCTTTTTCCTGCTTTGTTTAAAATTAAATTTGTTTCCTGACATCTTAAACAAACTTTCAGTCTCCAGATTTAGCCACTGAACTACCCATCTGTCTCGTAATTTTAACATAGGAAGTACCACTTTCTCTTCACAAATGTGTCCAGTCTAATCTTTTATTTGATGCCTTTGCTTTTTGACTAAATATCATTGTTGTCCTGGTCAGGACAACAGTCCTAACCTCAATCCTGCCGAAAACTTGTGGGACTATTTGAAAACTCCTGTCCGAATAAGGTGGCCATGAATTAAAAAGAATCTAATTGAGGATACAATTGTTTCCTGGCATCATTTAATAACGAATGAAGAGCTTAAAACTACTTTTAGCTCAATGAAACTCTGATGTGAAGCTGTAATTAAAAATAATGGCTACCCCACTAAGCACTGACAACTCATTGCTATCATCAGTATCTAATGCAGTTATACTCAACCTGCGACCCAACGAGCCTTTTTAAGTGGCCCAGCCATGGCCTATTTCTCTGAGAGATTCGCTTATTTAAGAACAATGTATTAAATTTTAGTGGGAAATTCTTTGACAAGAGATCAAATACATCAATTTTGCTTTTGGCTCTCGATATCGTACAACTGCGAATTGATATTCTGTTTCTTTTTGTAACACACAATATGTGGGAATGCAAATAATTATAATATAAAATAAATTGTTAAATCTGGTGTAAACGGTATTCATTAAGACTTAGCGATTAGATTTATATTGGATATTCATTTGAAAAAGCTATCTATTTACTTATCTGTATGAATTTCATCTTGATTTTAATTTTTTTTAAAGGCTTTAATGCATTGATACTCAACCTGCGGCCCGGTCATGGCCCATTACTCTAAGAAATTCAAGTATTTAGGTAGAATACACTAAAAATTTAGAGGGAAATTCTGTAAGTCAAGTAATCAAATCTATCATTTCGCTATTTTTATTAGTAGGATGTAAACAAGAGGCTTGAAGATGGATGAAAGGTTATCAAAACTACCCAAAAATTCAGTAAAATTGCAAAAAAGTCACTTTTTTTGTGTGTGTTTGATAAAAGGGTTAATATAGAATTGAAATAAAAACTGAAAAAGAAGTTTTAATAATTTGATCAATTTTGTTCTATCCAATGATGCTTTGGTCTTATTGTGCCCCCCCATTATCCTCTTTTCGCAGCCCGCGTGAAATACCCATTATATGTATGTGGCTCCGTCGGAAAAAAGGTTGAGTATTCCTGCTCTAATGCAAGCATGTCACAAAGTCATCACTCATAACAATTATTTTGCATCCTATCCAGTTTAAAGAACAATATATATATAGTAAATATTTTATTAAAAGTACATTGTTGAATTTTGACAATTTTCGATTGTGGATACTTTTTAATAAGGTGTAGTATAAGGTCCAGAATTTAAAAAAATAAACCTGTAGATATATATTTAATTTTGAAATAGTTAGCGTTAAATTAAATTCAATGAATCTAGTGTTAAATCAGATTTAATGAAGTATTCGTATTTTAGAAATAGGTCAAACAAGTTAGAAGACACTCGTATATTACATATGAAATTGCTTTTGTGTTAAATATTTACTGAGGCAAATAGTTGCTTTCTCTTTTAAAAGATCCAGAATTGTTAACTTTAACCTTCTGTCAGCTTTAAAAGTAATTACTACTAAAAATACACCAAGCAAAGAAACAGAAGGGAGGAAAAAAATAGAAGCAAAAAAAGTGCACCACATGTCCAGAAGAAAAAGTTAATTTTAGCATTGGTTTGTGTTTTCTTTCTTATTTTTTTTCGAAATCAGTTGCAGGGTTAATTCTATTGTAATCTGACGTTAATTAAATTGTGTATGTGGCAAACTAAATCAAAAATGAAAAGTTAACATAGCCATGATTGAAATTAAATGATTAATTAGTTTAGATAGAAGTCAACTAGTTAGGATAAATATTTGATTTATTTATAGCACGTTTTCCTTTTCTTTTTTTCATTTATTATTTTTAATACATTCTATATTTTTAGCTTGCCCTACTTAGTAACATATTTATCAAGTAAATGTATGGTCTAAAACTGATTGATTAAGGTATCCGCGCGACTACGTTCAGAACCGTGATTTTAAAAAAGCCCATAAATGGATAATTTTCATGATGTTTAGTGTCACTTGGATTAGAATGCATGTATAAAATTGTTTTAAGGACATTTTGACAAAAGAAATTATATAAATACAATATTTCTGCAAAAAATTAACTTAGAATAACCTTTTTTCAAAATGTTCTCCTTTTGTGAAAAATGCTTCTATTATAATAATATCTTGCCTGTATATAGCTCAGACCTCTGTACAGAGGCTCAACTATGATTTTTGAAGAATTCACATTATTTTCAGAGTTACAATCAATTGAAATAACTATCGGTGTTTTTTTTTTAAATTTCTCCCCTCTGTTGTCGTAAAACATGGATAAAACCCACTTATAAGTTATATATTTCACAAATTCCATTTGAGCCTTTGTATAGAGGTCTGAGCTATATACAGGCAAAATATTATTATAATAGAAGCCTTTTTCACAAAAGGAGAATGTTTTGAAAACTGGTCGTTCTATGTTAATTTTTTGTCAAAATATTATACTTAAATAATTTTTTATTATAATAATATTCTTAAAACAATTTTATATACGTTTTATAATTTAAGTGACACTAAATATCATAAATATTATACATTTTTACGCTTTTACAAAATCACGGTTCAAAATCCGGTTAAGAAAGTGATTAATGCAATTTGGACTCGGCTCACTCATAAAATGTTAGGCTCATTAGACTGTTTCTTTTAAATTGTAATTAAAACTTACAATCTGAAATCAATGAAAGTGGTTTTTTGTGTTGGATTTAGAATAATCAGTTTATTTCTTAATGAAAAAAATTTTTAGCATCAGTTTTCGGTGCTACACTTTATTAGATTCAGGAAAAGCAAGATAAATTAAGATTTTTGCAAAATTTTTTCTTAAGACTAAACGAAAAAAGTGTTTTGGAGGGAACACTTTTATATTGGTATGCATTCCTTTCAATAGAATAGAGAATTAGCTTTTAATTAAGGAAAATTTGAATAAATTTGTAAAATCTCCCTGTATCACGGATTCAACTCGGTCTGCCACTGTAACCGAGCTTAGACTTTTGACTGAACATGACTGTCTATTCATTTCATTTTTATTTGACTAATTCACATTTGATTGTGTTTTACTTGATTCTGGACAAGTCATGATTGCTGCTCATTTGGATGAGTGATCTGCACTAAATGACTTAACTGCGTTTACTTTAAAGAAATATTGGAGAGCTTGTTGTCTAATGACTTAATAATCAATGTCCTGGCATTTTTTATTACTGCTACTGAATAAATCTGTATATTCATACATTAATAGGAAATAATATGGAAATTTTGCATGAAACTTTAATGTAAACTTCCAGATTCCAAGATAATCATCTAAAACAAACGAACTGTAAAATAAAACTCTAGTAATTAAATTTATTGATCAATATTTACATACGTACATCTAGTGCTTAACTTTCACTAAAAGTATATATTATAGAGCATATATGACGTGACCTGAATAATGTTAATAGCATACGTGTAAGCTAATGGTTTCTTTAAACCTTAATCTTTCAAGAGTAATATATTTTAAATATATTTATTTTTTATTTTACTGAATGCATGCATTTATTTTAAAGGAATAAATCAGGAACATATTCAAAAGATATGTATATAGATTATTCAATTGATTTAGACTTTAAGAAATACTGTAAAGCAAATTTTTTTATTAATTTTAAACACTATAAATCCTCGAGAAAGAGTAATTTAAAAAGGGAACTGATATTTCATTTCCCCCTATTTTCGTGTGTATTAATACAATATGAAGAATAGGTATTTATAACATTGACAGTCTGGTAAAATTGCACTTTATTTCAGTACAACAATCTCTTCAAGAAACTTCTGAAACCTGAGTCTTGAGCAAAATTTTTGAAATCATTTACATCATATTGCATACATACCGTTTGTTTCCCATCACAGAAAGTTTTCGTGCTGTCAGTAAGATATAGGTACAAGAGGGGGGAGGGGAAGAAATGGTTGGTGCCAAATAATTTTTATGGACAAGTGCAGCATTAATATACTATTTGATTGTAAACTGCTTATAATCCGGAAAAAATGTTCTACTCGAAATAATTTTGCGTCAAAAAAGGTTCCGATCGAGAGAGAAATGAAATGTTGTGGGACTTGGTTTCTCCGCCAATCTATCTATTAACCCGTATGCCATCAAGAATGGATCACGGACGTCTCAGTGATATTGGAATGAAATCCTCAGATCTGCTGTAGCCCCTTACACTCTAGTAATAGAGACAAATTTATTCGTATTGACGATGACGCTAAACCATATTATACAC
>BMAV01010289.1:315442-353067 GCA_019973955.1 Trichonephila inaurata madagascariensis
GAATGAATGAAGATTGTTGCAGCAAAACAATATTTCTGGTGAAGTCCATGGGAAATAGACCTTGGGGCAGACCCCCACTAAGATGGATTGATTGTATCGAAAAAGATCTTAATATTTTAAAGATTAAAAACTGGAAAACAGTTGCTAAAAATAGAGATGCCTAGAGAAGACTTCTAGACTTCTGTTGAGCCTTTGAAGAATTATTTTAATCATAATATTTCCTAATAGAATATGTGGTTGCAATGGAATATAGTCGGAAATTGGTTTTTCTTTAAATATAATTTTATAAACTTTTTTTGAAAGCTCAGTAAGAAAAATAAGCTAAAATGTGACTTAATAAATAAAATTAAAATAGTCTGACTTTAGCAAAAAAAAAACTTATCGAAAATGTTACTACTATTAATGTGATGTGAAAGAAGACAACACATGTAGGTAAATCTTAGAAGATAGACAATGTTTACATTGTGGTTAGATATCTGGATAAACATGTTTTATTCAGATTCACAGTTTATTCTGGATATACTTAGTTATTTTTTTTATATGGGGATCAAAATTAAAATTTCTTATAGAGTTGAAATATTTTTATTTTGTTTATTTTAAAGTTTAATATTTTTATAAATAAGAGATAGGTTAAGATATGTCTGTCATGATCTCTCTTTAAAAACCATGTAAATTTTAGTTTAACAAAGGATTTAATACATTATTGTGTATATATATATATAATTTATATACATAACATATCTGTATTCATCAATTATGCTAAAAAACCCATATAAGTATTTAATTATATAGTTGAAACAATTTTTTTTCTTTAATTCCTTATTGTATGTAGTTGTAATTTGTATTAATAATTTATTTTATTTGTGATGTAATTTAAGTACCAATTTTTAAGGGAATTACTACTAACTTGGGTCTCTCTCTCTCTCATTAATGTTTTGTCTTTCAAAATTTTGGTGTGTGCAATCCTTAGTTTATTTTGTAGTTGTACTGCAGTTTTCAATGAATTAAAATCTAATCAAATAACATATAAATTATATATATATATTTGTGATTTTGCTTGAGGACTTTTAGATTCATACATTTATTTTGTATAAGAAATTTTAATGAAAATAGTAATATTCAAATTGTTGACCAGACAGCTGGCTATTCTTTTGTCAAGTATCCTTTGTCATATTTTATTCTTTTCTGTGCTATATATTGTAAAAAACAATCAATTAACTAAAATTGAAAGAGTGTACTTTTTATTTTTAATAGAGAAGGAGGGGGGGGGGGAAATAAGATAATTTTGTTGATAATTTTAATAGAACTTGACAGCCTCTTTGATGTTAATAAATATATATATATATTATATATTTTTTGAAAAAAAGTATTAAACTGTGTCTATGTCCAAAAGGTTACACATCTGTTTGGAATATTATTAATGTAAATGAAATATTTTGAGAAGTTTTAAATAGATATCAATAAACTTTGAAAATGTTTGATAAAATATTTTTTAGCTTTTTGTTGAATGTATTTTAAATTTTGTTACTCATGTTTGAATTTTTTTATTTCTTTGCATTTTATTCTGTTTTTAAATTTGTATTAATAAATTGTGTTCATACTCTAAGACTTTACTATATTTATATATTTTTTAGGGCCGTAGCATTATTGTGTTTTATGGTTCTCAAACTGGAACAGCAGAAGAATTTGCTACAAGATTAGCAAAAGAAGCAAATCGTTATGGCATGAAAGCTATGGTTGCTGATCCAGAGGATTATGATATGGTAAATAAATTACAATTATAGTAATAGATATACAATGTTCTAATTAGTATTAATTATTTATAATTTTTAGCCTTCCCTATTTTTAGAAATTAAAATCCATGGGCAGCCTAAGTTCTTAGAATTAAAATATATCTTATTGCTTGTCTCTGTATTAAGCATTTATTAGCTCTATTGATTAAGGCTTTTCATATTTGCTTGAGATTTTCTTAATTTAAGAGAAATGTTTTTGAAATTGTATCATAGTGCATTCAAAATGCTATTTTTTTTTCCTTATTGAATTTCTCTATTAAAATTTGTATTTTTAAATTGAAGGCGGGGAAGCTTTGCTTATGTTTTTTGTTCACATTAAATAATGGTTTTGAAAAACAAATCTTAAAGATTCTAATTAATTTGCTGTCTTTAAACTAATTCTGTACTTGAAGCAATGTTTTGAAAACATTTTAAGTTTCAGTTAGTTAATAGAATTAAAATTTTCTTTCTTTTCTTTGAAATGCTAAATTAGAGTGACACTACATAGCATGTATTTATATAAAAAAAAATTCCAAGATAAAAGATTTTAAACAAAAAGGGAAATAGAAAACCCATATTTATAAAATGTTGACTTAGATTCTAATATATTTTTACACTATAAATATATCTATTGTTTTAAAAATGATACAATTAGCTTAATGTACATAAACTTTTTTTTTAAGTTAAAATATTTATCAATCAGTGCCTTTTCAATAAGTTAAATTAATCAAATTAATTTTCTGCTAATAAATATTTTTATTCATAGGAAATATCAATCTATTAACTCTACTGTTAACATTTAAAAGTTAATAAATTAGTTATATTCTGTATAACAGACAAAACAACTTCACAAAAATTAAGCTTCGTAAGTTTTTGCTAGAACTCAGGAGGGTGATCCTCTTGAGAATACTGTACATCAATTATTCCTCCTATTCAACTCTTAATTCTTTCCATTTTAATTTTTAAAATGATTGTATGCATCTTCAAATAGTATTATGCACAATTTTTATTTTCAATTGATATGTTAAGAGGTAAAAGTCATAGAAACTTTAGAACAAAATCATTTTCATTTAAATTTTCCTTTTTTCAAATTTTATCTTATATAAAAATGATATTTTTTTATGACAATTATATTTTTTTGCTAAATATTTTTGTTAAATACTGTTCTACTGCTATTACATTTAGTTCCTACATAACAGGAGATTAAAAAAAATTTTATTTTATATAAAAAATGACTCTGTTCAAATAACCATCTTCTGAGTTTCGGGAAAGGAAACAGGAAAAAATATTTTGATTAAAATTTTTTTGCTTATATCTTTTTTAAAATTTTTTAGGAAGATTTATCAAAAGTTGCTGAGATTGAAAATTCTCTTGCGATTTTCTGTGTTGCTACATATGGAGAAGGTGATCCTACAGATAATGCTCAAGAATTTCATCAGTGGCTTCAAGCTGGTGATGCAGATTTGACTGGACTAAATTTTGCTGTAAATATTTTTAAATCTTTATTAGTTGATTACATTTCAATGTTTTTTTTTATATTGTAGAGCTTAAATTGTTATGAATTTAATGTTGGTTGATTGCATCATTATATAATTTAAAACAATTCTGTAAACTAACTAAATAAGCTGTATAATATAAGGTAAATTAATAGATTTATTTTTAAAATTGATTTACAAAATTTAGCTTGTTTGAATCAAACTATCAAAATTTAACTTGTTTGGGCTCCAACCAATTATCTAACACTAAGGGATGCTAGTTTAGCATCCCCAAAACTGAAAGGAGTTATCTTTAGTATCAGAAGTTTTGAAGCTCGGTTAATTTGGTGTTTTTTTTTCTATTTCCAAAACTGATACACAACTTATGTAACTGGCAGAAATTGCTAGATTTTCATTTCAAATGTGCACTTGCATACCAGGGCTCCATAGGAATTTTCTTTCCACTTCTCTATGGTGAATACATAAAGTAAAATTGAATTGGGCAAAGTCTCTAT
This sequence comes from Trichonephila inaurata madagascariensis, assembly GCA_019973955.1. Lineage (NCBI taxonomy): Eukaryota > Metazoa > Arthropoda > Arachnida > Araneae > Nephilidae > Trichonephila > Trichonephila inaurata. The sequence goes on from BMAV01010289.1 coordinate 319,205, forward strand.
ATTTTCCCTCCTCCTTCAGACTTGCAAATATAGGGGAAAGGAAAAAAATATGAAAGAAATATTGAATTGATGAGAAAAGAAACATTGGCATATTTAAGAGAATCAGAACATAGTAGAGCTGTTTAGCTTCTTGTTGAATTTATCTGTTTGTGTGTGTGCAAAATGTAATACTTGATTTTGGGTACTAGTTATAGATGGAATTGTTTGTAAAGTAACACCTTTCCAGCTCTATTTCCAAAAAACTTAAGTGCCTGGATTTAACTGCAAATATCTTGCAGCAGACAATATGTTGTTTAGTGATTTTGAACACACCCATAGGATAGTCTAATGAGAAGAAATTTTTAATCACCACTTTGTGGAGTTATCTCTGCTGATGCCTGGGCTAGATGATTTGAAGTAATAGAAAAGTTCTGATGATTTCTGTATAAGTCATCGCATATGTGGTCCATTGATGAGGTGTTTTGACCATTGCTTAGACCATTGGGGCAATGATGATTGTGGTTCTCTCTGCTAAAGAAAAAAAAAGTTTTCCTTAGGGATTTTGGATTGATGTGTGTATAAAAAGGAATTATCTATACGTTTTGGAACAGATGTAAGGGTGCCCTTCTCCTTGATTATCAGCGTGAGCTAGAGGTGTAGGAATAAATGAAGAACTAGAAGCTGCCATGATCTTAATGACTTTATTAAGACCTCAAACTTAAGCCTCTAACAGATAAGATAATAATATGATATGCAAGAGAATCTACGGTGGCTAAACACACAATATATATCATACCGAAATAACTTAACCTGGACCACTATCAATAACTAACTCGCCTAAGTTCAATTCCAAGGCTATCACAGATCCGAATATTAAATAGTCACTCCTACCTTAATGTCAAATGAAGTAGCAATCAATCTGATCCTAGTTGAAGTTGCGGTTCACTGGAGTGCAATGGTATGCACCTTGACCTAAGGGCTCTCTGACACAGATAACTTTTGTTGGCTGTCACTTAGCCTTTCAAAAACTCTTCACACTTAAATCATGGACTACCATAAAATTTTTCAAATTGCCACACCACTTACTCTAACTTCTGATATTTAAAAGCTTCCTAATTTGCATCTTTCATTTACGCTTTACTTCTTGGTTTGGTTGGAAAAGATTTGCCATTAATTCTGACCCCAAAGAACCCAAAAGGACATGTTAATGAATAGACGCTTGAGCCTGTCACACAGATACCATTACAGAGCTTATTTTGTCAATTTAATGTTGCTTCATTACAGAAATATTTTAAAAACTGATGTAAACTAATCCTAGGTTATTAATAAGAAGCTTCATAATATAAAAGAAATCAATATTTATTTTGACAAAATTTAAATTGTGTGAAGAAAGATTATTATAAAATCGGTCTGTCTAACCAGTTATACAATGTGAAGCAATGTTAACTCAATGCTTTGCTCAGTGAAAAATTAAAAGAAGAGAGTGGTCTTTGGCATCTGAAGTTTTTATACTCAGTCAATTTGGCATTTTCCTCCATCACTAAAACTAGTCCTCTACTTATGTAATTGGCAAAAATTGAACAATTTTAATTTCAACTGCACAGTTCATTCACCTCATGCCTGCCATGGCTCCATAGGAACTTTGTAATTTTCATTTCTCCAGGGAGAAAACATAAAGTAAAAATGAATAAGGTGTAGACCCTTTTTACTAGGTAAATTTTTCTTAATATTTGAAATGATTTTGAGATTATAGCAGATTTTTAATTTTAAAAGGTGAATTCCATTTTCAATATTTTTTTAAATTGTAAATTAACAAATAAGGGAGTATGTGTCACAGGAATATTTTCTGTTCAAATTTTTTTAAAAAAGTTAAATTGTTAAGTCTTAAAAATAGGAGGAAAAAAGAATTCAGAGTCATAGTTATTTTTTTAAAGCTACCAGTCTTATCCTAGGATTTATCATCATTGATTTGTTTCTTTAGTATTTTTTGTCTTCCAAGTTGATTATACAAAATTTTGTAAGATAAAAATAACACATTTAGAGTATAATGACATAAAATTATGCAATTACAAATTTTGCATTGCTTGTTACTGAACTACAATGGCAAAATGTTCAAAGTATAAATAAGCAGTGGAAGCATTTTTCTGTAAAACAACGCATTCTTAAACATTTTTTAAAAGTGTATTAGAAAATTATATACTTTTCATCTAAATTCATTACATAACTTTTTCAGGTATTTGGACTAGGCAATAAAACTTATGAGCACTATAATTCAATGGGTATTTATGTTGACACTCGTCTTGAAGAACTTGGTGCTACCAGAGTGTATGAATTGGGCTTAGGTGATGATGATGCAAAGTATGTATATTTTTCCTGAACCACCCTTTTTATTTTAATGCTTGCAAAAGTACAATTTAAATAATTGTATTAACCTGTATAAGTGAAGGTTGCATAGGAACAGTTTTATTATGTTACATAAAAATAAATTTCTTTTCACTACTATTTATTAGATGTACATGGTTTATATATTTTAAGGTATTAAATATGAACTGTCATTATTCTAAATTTGTAATATATAATAATCTTTCATTTTTTTTGTTTTTTTTGCTGTAAAGAAATGTTATTTTGAAAATTGCATATTAATAGCTTTTTTTTTCAAAAACTATGTGATATTAGATAAATTTCAGATGCTAGGACATCTGAAAATTATTTAGTAAAAAGTAAAGATCTTTTTGCAGATGTAAAGTTTTTTAATTTAAATTCTTACATTAATGTGTCATTGAGTGTAATTTGGAATCAACATAACACTGTTATATTTTGATTCAAAATTGGGTACTAAAAAGTTAAATGTGTATAACCTAACAGATTATTATATGCCATATTTCATATATACAGAGGATAATCTATTTATCAGGAATATTTAAATATATTTTTGTTAGAAAATCTTTTATCAATTGTGCAAGAATAAGTTTGTGCATATTTGTTACTTTAAATAATATTTTGGATACTAAATTTCTGAATTTTCTTATGTTTCTTTTATATGTATTGTACTTTCAGTTCATTTTTGGTAGTAATTGGGTTAATGAAGAACTATATATGAAGCAAAGATTTTTGTATATTTGGAGATATTATAGCTGATGAAAACATTTAATATTTTTCAGTTGTGTGGTTTTTTTGCACAGATGATTTTTTTTTTATCCTATGCGACAATGAAATTGTTATATATTTATAATTTAACTATACGTTTATAGCTAGATATGCTTACTTTCTTTAACATGTAAAATGAATTTGATCCCAATTTTGTTAGAAGTTTAAAATTAAACAATTGTTTTATAGTATATATTAAGTAAATCTATTAAATATATATTTGCTTTGGTAATAATTCTCTCAAATTCTGACTTTAATAAAAAAGAAAAAAGTGAATAAAGTTTGAATACAACTGATTTCATCTTGATTAAATGAAATCAAATCATTTAACATATACAGAGGTCATGGTCATCCTTAAATTCCTGAAAATTTTTTAGACTCTCTCTGTGTTGTAGTAATATTTGATAACTGTTGCAGATAATTGTTAATAGTGCTTACATTTTTTTTATATGAATCTGCATTACACATGTTATGTTTATCAGTTCAGAATAAGTGTGATAGTAATGGGTTCACCTGTGTGAAAGGTTTCCTGATTATTCATGTTTAAATTTTTGTGGCAAGCAGTGTAATTGATTTACAAGATTTTACAGTCCTTTGTTAAAAAATCATTATTGAATACTGTATGGAAGCATGCTGTACTTTATAAAAACTGAAAAGAATACTTCTATTTTTTTTTTTTTTTGCTTTTAAGTTGAAAATTGAAGTAACTTACTAATTTAAAAAAATTAAATACATTTTGCATTTAAAATTTTTTTTTTCATTCTTATTTTGCACAATCCTGAAAATAGTGCTACAAGTTGTGTTAAATTATGTGAACAAAACTCTGAGAAAGCATCAGTTAAAATGTTGTTACTCTATCAATATATTGTATCTATATATTTTATAAAACGTAAAATTTTTTTGATAGGTGAACATCAAAATTGATGTATTTGATAGTTTCATTAGTTTATTACTTCCAAACTAAACAAGAGCATGATGTACAAAATTTCTAAATTTTTTTATATTTCATTATTTTTTGAAGTTTCCCTTAATTGAATTTTTTTAACTAGTACCACACCCTCTTTATAGTATGTATAGGTAATGCATGGTATGAAATCTGCTTAATTTTCTGTTGTCTTAAGTCTAATGTGCACATTTATTTGATTCATCCCAGACTTGAAATATAATTTGGCTGGTATTTTTTTACGATTTTGTGTAGTATGTTGGAAATCAATCAAATCTTAATGAGCATGCGGATTTTTAAAAATTTCTGAAATCTTTGTACATTAATTAAATTTAAAATATGCATAATAGCCCATCCGGTATTGTGGTTGATTGATTGAATTTTAGCGTCACACTGTTCAGCTACACAAGGGCTTTTGGCGACGGACCACGTAATTTTGAACCAAGGTCAAGTGACATGGAACGCTGACTACGGTGCCATAGGGCCTGGGTTCGAATCCCAGAAAAGGTATGGATGTTTGTAAATGTATAGTGCCTTTGTGGCATGGAGGTACTCTAAATAGCCGTCGAGCCGCAAGTCCTCTTGTGAGGTTGGTAGAAGGGGAAGAAAGGTGGGAGGCCCTGACCACCCCCAGGGTGTTCTCCCTCAAAATTGGGGTGGAACTGAGCAAAATCATACTGTCACCTGCATGATGCTCAAAGCTAAGGCTAAAAATCTAGCCCTTAGTTGCGAGGAATTTTGTGGACCTTGATCTGATATTACTGTTAAGTGGTATATGCAACAACAAAATATGCATGTGTTGAATTAATTTTGTCAGTTTGTGTTTTTTAAATGGAAAATAAATGATCATTTTGTGATTAAATATAGTGTTTTTTTTATATAAAAAAATAGCATTGAAGAAGATTTTATCACTTGGAAGGAAAGATTTTGGGGAGCTGTATGTGAACACTTCCAAATTAAAAGTTTTGGTGAAGATATCAATTTACGACAGTATCAGTTAGTTTTGCATGAAGATCTACCTCAAGAAAAATTATTCACTGGAGAAATTTCTAGATTGAATTCTTACAGAAATCAAAGGCCGTAAGTATTATAATTTGTGTTATCTATTAACATCAGTTAAACTTATTAACCATTTTTGTATCCTTATGAAATATAAATTGTTAAAAGTTAAGAATTTTGTATATTTTTAATTTTGATTTTTAGGCCTTATGATATGAAAAATCCTTACTTGAGTGCAGTTCTGGTAAATAAAGAGCTTTACAAAGGTTCACGTTCTTGTATGCATATCGAGCTTGATATATCTGATGCTAAAATAAGGTATAGATGTATACTAATATTTTTTTTGTATTTAGTATATGTTAAACTTAATTATACTTAACTAAATTTACCTAAACATTAAACATTAAAAACATTGCACTAAATGCCAAATATTATATTTTAGCACTGTGTAAATATTTTTTCATTGAATTAAAGAATATTTGTTATTATATTCAAATGAATTTTTATTTATAAAATTAGAGTATTTAATAAAAATTTTAATGTGATTTTTTTTTTTTTGTTGTATTATGTAATATTTACAATGGAATTTCTATAATTTCATTAAATGTTTCTTTTTGTAGATACGAGACTGGAGATCATGTTGCTGTTTATCCTACAAATAACTCTGAGCTTGTTGAAAAAATTGGAAAATTACTTGATGTTAATTTGGATACTTTGTTCAGTTTGAATAATTTAGATGGTAAGAGATTTATAAATACAAATCGTGAATGATTATTTACAAATATTCGAATGAGAAAATGCACACACATAACTTGAAAATTTTTCATTTGGATTTTATTTGGGATTTTTGAAGTGAAAATTTTTTTTTAAAAGAATGCTTTATTAAAATCTTTTGGTGGCATTAAAAAAAATGGAAAATACTTTTCATACATTTTTTAAAGGTTACCTATATGGGAAGATTTTTTATGGATTTTTAAGTCAAAGAAAGAAAAATCAGTGCATTCTTTCATAAGTAATTTAATGTTTCTTTTAATACTATGTTAAATATTTTTTTTGCTTTTTTTTAAATAGAGGATAGTACTAAAAAGCATCCATTTCCATGCCCTACAACATATCGTACTGCATTGCTACATTATGTTGATATTACAAGCATACCACGTACTCATGTTTTAAAAGAAATTTCTGACTATGCCTCAGATGAAAAAGAAAAGGAAATGCTAAAAATGATGGCCACATCATCAGAAGAAGGAAAGGTATGTCTCTTATTTTTGTTTTTAAATGTTAATGGAATTTTAATGTGAGAAAATATTTATCAGTTTTTTTGTTTCTATTATGTTCATGTAATAAGAATAAAAGTCTTAAAGAAATGGCTATTGTAAATTTCAATGAACACTAAATAAATTTTAAAATTGATTTTCCCAGCAAAATGTTTTACTTGATTTGTTTCAGTACTGTGTTATGTTTAGGGATTCCAAATGAGGCCCAGTTGTATCTCTTTAGAGAAGTCTGTGGAAGTTTAAAAGCATTCCAGGGGTCTCTTAGGGGGTCAATGATAAATTTTATTTAATCTTCAAGTATTTTATAATTAGATATCTAGATACTCTCTCTTATGAATACACTATAGATTTGCATAGAGGTGTGAACCACACATCTTAAAGAGGAATGTTAAAGTATAAAAAGTAAATCTAATAACCCCTATTTTTTCTTAATGCATATTCTTAGTTAAATTGTTATTGTTATGAAGTGTATAAATACTTTGTTATGTTAGTATCATGATTATATTACATGCTGTATATTGTAGAGAATATTATAAGGGAGTCTATGGAGAAGTTCTTTTAAGAAAAGTTAATGTTGGGAAAAGTTTAGGAATTTCTCTGGTTAAAAGGATGACAGATCTTTTTTTATTTTTGAATCATTTACTTATTTTTCATTTCTCATAGAAATCAAATATGTCAAATTTTAAATTGTTTCAGTTAGAATGTACACTGAAGAGCTAAAATAACTGGTACACCTGCCTAATATTGTGTAGGGCCTCCACGAGTATGCAGAAGTGCTGCAACTCGACGTTGCATGGATTCGATTAATGTCTGAAGTAGTGCTGGAGGTAATTGACAGCATGAACCTGCAGTAGGAGTAAGAGGGGGAGGGTGGGAGGTGAATCTCTTTTGAACAGCATGTTGTAAAGCATCCCAGATATGTTCAATAATCGTAATGTCTGGGGATTTTGGTGGCCAGCGGAAGTGCCTAAATTCAGAAGAGTGCTCCTGGAGCCACTCTGTAGCATTTCGACGTGTGGGGTGTTGCATTGTCCTGCTGAAATTCCCCAAGTCCGTCGGAATTCACAATGGACATGAATGGGTTCAGGTGATCAGACAGGATGCTTATGTACCCATCGCCTGTCAGAGTCGTATCTAGACGTATCAAGGGTCCCATATCACGTCAACTGCTCATGCCCTATACCATCACAGAGCCTCAATCAGCTTGAACATTCCCCTGTTGACATGTAAGGTCCATGGATTCATGAGGCTGTCTCCATACTTGTATATATCCATCTGCTCAATTCAATTGGAAACGAGATTCGTCAGGCCAGACAGTGTGTTTTCAGTCATCAACAGTCCAATGTTGGGGTTGACACGTCCAGGCAAAACCTTGTGTCGTGCAGCCCACAAGGGTACATGAGTGGGCCTTTGGTTCGAAGAGCCCATATAGATGATGTTTCGTTAAATGGTTCACACGGTGACACTTGTTGATGGTCCAGCATTAAAATCTGCAGCAATTTGCACGTCTGTAACGCTTAATGATTCTCGGCAGTCATCATTGGTCCCGTTCTTGCATGATGTTTTACCGAATTCCTGATATTCACAGTACACTCGTGAAATGGTTGTATGTGAAAATCCAAATTTCATCGCTATCTTGGAGATGCTATGTCCCATCACTTGTGTGCCGACTGTAACACCATGTTCAAACTCACTTAAATCTCGATAACTTGCCATTGTAGCAGCAATAACCTATCTAACAACTGTGCCAGACACTTGTTGTCTTATGTAGGCTTTGACGACCACAGCGTCATACCCTGATTGGTTCCATATCTCTTATTTGCATACACATACCTGTACCAGTTTTTTGCTCTTTAGTGCATTATTTAATTGTATATATTAAATGTTGATCAATTTTGTTAAAATACTGTTATTTGGAGATTATATGTTTGATTTCTTTCAAATAAATTTGCTTTTGTGGATTTTTAAAGATAATTGCGTATCTAATCAGAATCTGAAATATTTTATTTGATGCAATTACATGTATTTTTTGCTGTTGAGTGTTAAAGCAATTTGTAATGCAATTTGCATATTTAAAAAAAAAATTTTTTTTTTGTTTGGTTTATATTAATTTGAATTCTGCTTAAAATAGGAAGTATTTCAAAATGTTTTCTTACACTTTTATGTTTAAATATAGTTGATTGATTATTCCGTGATCTTTTATTGTTTAATTTTTCAATATAACTTATCTAAAAAGAGGCAAATACGGGAATCTGCAGGTGTATGTACAAATGGATCAAATCCTTCTTGTGCCAGAGACAATCAAAGGTTAAATACAATTCGAGCTTTTCTAAATTTGTCCAATTGAGAAATGGCTTACCACAGTGTGCAGTCATTAGCAGTTTTCTGTTCAATATTATGATTAATGACTTGATTGAAAAACTTACAAGCATTCATGGAGTCCAATGCCTAGCATTTGCAGATGATATTGCCATCGTTTCAACTGACCAAAATATTGTTACTGCTAACAAAAATTTTAACTTTGCTATGAAAATTTTGGAGAAGTGGTGCAGGGAAAACCAAATGATTGTGAAACAGAAAAAACAGTGTAGCAACTGTTTACTCTGTCAACTAAGATGCCCAAGTATATGAACCTTGACCTCGCTAGACAAGATCAATTTTGCTACCTTGGTGTCACTTTTGACAACAGGCTGTATTGGAAGGGACATGCAGAGGAAAATGCAAAAAAAGGGGAGAAAAGACTTAGCCTCCTCAAAAGATTGGGGTCTCGAGGGGATCATCTCCTGATGTTCTTTCCACCACATACGTCATATGTAAGACCTGTTCTTGATTATGGTGGAGAACTCTTGGCCACAGCATCTAAAAGCTATGGTGATATAATAGACAGGATTCAAAATAAAGCCATCAGGCTTATTACCTTTGCTGTCTCTTCCATTCTCATTGTTTTCCTCAAATTTCAGACAAATATTGAGCCCCTGGGGGTTAGGAGGGAAAAGCAACTACTCAATTTGAAAAATGCATGAGACTGCCACTTCTGCACTGGCAACAATATATTCCCCCTCCAAGAAGACTTAAATCACACCACTCTTTCTATTCGAGATCTGCGGACCTACTGAATAAGTACAATATAAACATGAATATTCCTCGCCAGCCTCTTGGCTTTAGAGAGAGTTTTCCTTCTACTCTCAGCCTTCCAATTTTAAATTTATCAATAAATTTTCCAGAAAAAAAGTCTGCTGCCCTTTGTGCCTATGCTGTTGGAAACCATCATGACTTTATACCCAAAGGATATATGGCTCCACATTTGTACTGATGTTTCTGCCCAGGATCACGGCTCAGCTGGGGCTCACTTTTATTATGAAAACCTTTTTGAAGGCTCTTTGGCAGCAAGCTTGGGTGCTACAAACTTTGATGTGGAGATAGAGGCTGTGAGACAAGCAATATGCCACTTAACCAATTAGTCTACTTCCTATAGACAAGCTGTCTTCCTTGTAGATTCTCAATCTGCAATCCTCACTCTCTGCTGTTTATGCAATAGTGACTTGATAGAGGTGGAGGAGGCGAAAACTTGGCTGCAATCTCCCACAGCCTTCTGGTCGCTTGTCATGCAGACAGTCCTTTTCAAATATTTTCAGATCCGTGGGAAAATACATTTGTCAAATTCAAGAGAATGAGGCTAGGGGAAAGATTTGAAAGACCCTGCTCCATAGTCCAGTCCCAATGGGTCTTCCTAGACGGGTCTTTTCTGCTGTTTTTAGAACTTTGACCAGCCATGACTTTCTTCAGCAACACCTGCACCGAATTGGTGTGAAAGACACTCCAAGCTGTCCTCTGTGTCTTTGCGGAGAGGCTATGAATTTTGTTCACTGGACAGTTTGTGCTTCCCTGGCCAACACAGGTTTAAACCTTTCTTCTGACAATTTAACTGCAAAAGCTGGTTTATATTGGGCTGCTTGTAGGGAAAAGGCCTATACGGCTCATTCCTTGGGGTAATTTAAAAAAAAATCAATATTTCCTTAATTTTTTAGGTTAATATTCTCACGTTGTGCAAAATTATTTTTTTAGTAGTCACAAATATTTTACTTGAATAGATCAATTTTATAATTCTTTTAGTAATTTAACATTGTGAAATTTATATGTACAATGTAATTTATAGCTGTATTTATACATTTGAATTTTGAAATTGATATTTTATAATATAGAGTTTTAAATGACAATATTTCATTGAAGTGGATTTTATTCATGCATTTGTGTAATTTAATCTTCATTTTTCCAGAAATTGTATTTGAGTTGGGTTGTGAAGAATACTCGTAGTATTATTCATATATTAGAAGATTTACCATCTTTAAAACCACCTATTGATCATCTTTTGGAATTACTGCCTAGATTGCAAGCTAGATATTACTCTATCTCATCATCTCCAAAAGTAAGCAAATAGTCTAGTTATAGATATAATTTGACAAATGTTAAATTTAGTATTTATATTCTTTTTTGTTTTTGGAAAATATATAGAAATATATCATTTAAAGTAATTTTTTAAAAATAAACTGCTTTTACATAAAAATGTTTATAAAGTGGTAAATAAGAAAATTTGTAGTTTTATTTATACTTATTTATAATTTTTAATAGGGTTGAATGGATTACTCATTAGAATACAATTATAAAGAAACATGTATATATTTAATATGTAGATGCTTCTGAAAATTCTAACACACTTGAATAGTTAAATTCTTCTGCATTAATATATTTATTCTTTTCAATTTTTACAGATAATATTTATAAAGAATTTGGATATTCAGAGCTTTAATTAAGAATAAGCTTTTAAAGGCATAAAATGTTAATTTTAAATTTGGTACTATTTGGTGTCATATTTTTATTATATTTTGATTATAATTTTTAAAAAATATTTGCTATTTTATCTAGTTTAAAAAGTTTTTTTTTTGGTAAGTCATCTTGTACACTGATATTTATGTATTATGAAATGACAGTGATTCAGAATTTTCAAAAATGCAAATTTTCAACTTACTAAGTATTAAGTTTGTTATCAATATAAGTAAAAACATCTATATACATGGAATTACTATGGAACATATTGTTTGAATTAATCTTATAATTTTATATTTAACAGGTGCATCCTCAATCTATTCATATCACGGCTGTTCTGGTAGATTATGAAACTCCCACTAAACGTATAAACAAAGGTGTTGCTACTGGATTTTTGCAGAAAATTGCTCCATCAGATGATGATAAACCTAAAATTCCAATTTTTGTTCGACGTTCTCAATTCAGACTTCCAAGCAAACCTCAGACTCCTATTATTATGATTGGACCAGGAACAGGGTTAGCTCCTTTTAGAGGTTTCATTCAAGAGCGTTCCTTTTTGAAAAAAGAAGGTATGATGTTTTACAAAAATATTTATATTCTATTTTTTATTAATTTTTATGATTAATTTCTTAAATGCGTTTCCTTAACTCAATCTGGTTGGTCTGCAGTTAAATAATTGTCTGAAATTCTAAAAATTTATGTATGTGATAATATCATTTTGTAAAAAAATAAACTATGTAGATGTATAATTCAAGTTTATGTAATTACTTTGAAAGTATTTAAGAAAATTATGGGGGAAAAAAAATATTGGTATTTTTATTTTTTATGTAAATTATTAATTTCAATTCTTTTAATAATTGTTTAATAAGAAAATAATTATTATGGAACATTTCCTAATAATTATAAAATACCTTAAATATTAATAACACTTTAATATTTAAGGGGAAAAAAAACTTTTGTTTGAATTTAATTTTTACGTAATAAGTTAGTATTTTATGTGTCCCCATCAAAAATAAAAATCTTGATGGGGACACATAAAATATTTTTATTCATTAGAGATCATTCATTTCATTACATGTATTTGTGAAAAGCACAGAGTACTTGATTCTTTCTTTTGATTCATTAGTTCTCCTTAATATTTAAAGTAGATTTTTGGATCTTGTTGCATGAATTATGAATAATCATTTTAGATATAACATAACTGAACAGAAATATTATTACACGAAAAGGAAATATTTTTGCAAATGTCTTGCTTTTTGGAAGCTTTTTAATATGGAAGCATTTTCTAATGTGTCTATTTCTTGAGTTTTTCTGCTAAATTTTCTTTATTATTGTAAGTATCTAAAATTGATATATTTATATTAATTGGCATTTTTATCTATAATTGTCTTTAATTATAACTCTTGATCTTTCATTGATTTTTTTTTTCTTCCAAAGGAAAACCTGTTGGAGACACTATTCTCTATTTTGGCTGCCGTAAAGCACAGGAAGATTATCTTTATGAAGATGAACTTAAAGCTTTTGTTGAAGATGGCACCCTTACTAAGTTACACTTGGCATTCTCTAGAGATCAACCTGAGAAGGTGTATGTTACTCATTTATTACGTCAAAATAAGGAAGAAATATGGAAAGTTATTGGAGAATCTAATGGGCATATTTATGTTTGTGGGTGAGTAAAAAGTTAAGATACAGGAGGAAAATGCTTTTATGTTATTTAATCTTTACACAATGAAAATGTATTTTTGTAATACAAATTAAACTTAAATATTTTGAATTTTTGTATGATTTGGCTATATAATAGCAAAATTTATGTATCCAAATTATTAAATATTCAGGTTTATGTATAATATTTTTCAGATTTGTAATAGGAACATTTCTGTATTCATCTTCTATTGTGTTATGCATGTCTGTGGTTAAGATAGTAGTGCTTTGATATAGATATTTATTTACACTAGACGAACCATTTACATTTAACATATATCTTAAATTCCTATTCTTTTATTGTATTTTGAAAATCATTCCTGTATAAATATTTATAAATATTTTATCTTCTAAAGACAAAATTGCTAATGCTATTTATCTATTATGATATATAATATAGTTAATCAGTAACATCTGTTACAATGGAAAAAAAATACTTAGATGTATTTAGTTTTCAGATCTCTATTAATTATTTTTGTATCAGTTTTCATTTGGTCTTATGGCTTTCAGTTACAAAAATGCATTATTTTCATTTTGATATCATTTTAAGATTTTTCATTTTTTGGATTCCCTTAAAATTTCATAAATGTTACATGTAATATAAAAGCAGTTTGCAACTGGTTAAAGTTTCAATTGTATATTTTATTAAAGCTAATCATAATGTATTTGATATTTAATCACTTTTTTTTTCTTATTCTACAGAGATGCTCGTAATATGGCCAAGGATGTTCATAACATAATTCTTGAAATTATTCAAGAATATGGACAGAAATCAAAGAATGATGCTGAAGCTTACATAAAGAGGATGGAGTCACAGAGACGATATTCAGCAGATGTGTGGAGTTAACCCATTTTCTTTCATTTAGACTGTTCAAATTTCTGATATAGTTTTGGAATTTTAAAATATTTCTGAGAGCTATATTCATACAAGTTGTTGAGGTTTCTTGCATGTTGTCTGTACATTTGATATAGAACTGTCATTTCTATTTATTTTTTTTATATATTTTTTTTATCTTTATATAATTTTTGTCTTGTTTTAAATGTGAGAGATGATACAACAATGAATGTAAATCATTTTCTAGGATTGGGATAAGATTTTGGAAGTTCTTATGGTTGTGTTTAGTGTAGTAAATTGACTTTTTCTTACATGTTGGAAATAAGTGGTGTATGACTTGACTTGATTATGTTGACAATTTTTATCTAGATAGAAAATTTTTCTTTTTTTTTTTGTTAATAAAGTTATCAAATGTTTTCTAGAATGTTACTGGATTTTTGAATTATGTCCAAGAAAACATTTGTAATCATTTGTAATTGAATCTTTAAAAAATTTATTGTATCTCAATTTATACTGTTTAAAGAATTTTGTATCCTTTGATAAATATTGTTTTTCATTCTGTCCTGTGCTGTTGTGATTTCAGATAGGTTTTATGAATTTTTTTTTTTTTAGAAAATACTGAAATTTGTTTCTTATTGACTTTAGAAAAAGATATGTGTGTGACATTTTGATTTTTGTACGATTTTAATTATCCTTTTTAAAAATTTTAAAAATACCCCATAATTCCCCCCCTTTTAATTTTAATTTAAAATATTATAATTTATAAAAACTTTACTTGTAAACCTCAGTATATCAACTGTAAATATGATTTGGTACAGTGAATTTTTGCGGTTTACATGTATGTATATAATTTTCAAAATCAAGGAAATTTATTTCTTGAATGGTCTATATTTATGCATTAAATGAATTGAGTCTTAGAAATTCTAATTTTGCTTTTTATTTTACATTCCAATTTAAAGAGAAAATCACTTATGTTTCTTCCTGTTGATTTTATTTTTGCATTTGTTCCAAATGAACAAAATTGTTACATTTTGAAAATTATGTGATGTATCAATAGTATCAAAATATAGTTTTTTTTATATATAGTAGTAGCATATTAAATTTTCATTTATCATTTTATTTCGATTGTGCCAATTTATTTTAGGATACCCTTTCTGTTGTTGCATAGATCTTTTAAATACAGTGTTGGTTTTTGTTACTTGTTATTTTCAAAGCATTATTATAAATAAAACAGTTAGTGCATTGTTCAGTTATTTTATTAGCATTGTATAAAGCTACTTAATTTCTGTAGTCAAACTTATTTACTTAAACTTTATAGTACCATATTGTTGAATGATGTTTAATATGAAATGGCAACTATTTGTAAAAATGTGTGGATTAATATAAATTATTGTAATTCAATTATAAGGCATATTAATATTTTAAAATGTTATCTGAAGGAAATATTTTAATATTTTTTTAAGATTAAAGTTATTACATTTCTTTGAATTATTATTACCATTAAAATATCGAATTTTAAAGATTTCAAATTATTTTATTATAGAAATTTTCTATTAGATTTTACAGCTGTTTATATTAAAAATGCTGTAAATATTTTAAACAATGCTCTAAAATGCTATTACGAAGATAATTTATTTTGAATGATGTATGCTGTATGAAATAAATTATTTTTTATTCTTTAATGTCTTTTCTCTACTTGTATTGATTTGATGGTGTTAAAAAATTAGTTTATTTAATGAAATTTTGATTTTGGCAAAATATTTGAAAAAAGCTGTTAAATATAGGGATGATGTTATTGATTCCAATAAGAATTTATTCTGAATTACAACATGTATCATGGAAGGGTGGTGGGGTCTTAGCATGTTGTTTTTTATGGTTTAAAATTTAGCTATTAAAATAAGAATTATTGGAGAGAAAACTACTATTTATTGGAAGGGAATTTTATTTAAAGAAAGATTTTTTTACAGAAATTGAATTCTTGGGAAGGGTAGGGTGCAGCAATTATTAGTAGAGGAGAGTTATAGTAATTGATTAGGGTTGTTGAAGATTAAAATAGATGTGGCGCAAGATGTGTATGAAAAAGTGTATTGTGTGCAAAAATTGCCATTTTATTGAGTAGTTAGAGTTCCAAATGAGAGATTATGTTATTAAAAATTTAAAGTGTGCAGAAAAGAATTTATCATATTTTTAAATACAGATTTGGTTTCAATAGAAAATGTTCGCCAAAATGCGAGCCAATTAGTGTATTCAAATCTAGAAATGTCGGTCATGTGAAGAGAAGTGCTGACTTGAGTGTCGACTTGATCATGAGGTGGAATTTTGGAAATTTCAAATCTAACTTTTTATAACAATGTATTAGGAAAATCTCTGGTGTTCTATAACATGAATTGGGAGTTTTTTGATTTTCAAGCATGCTATTCAGTCCAAGATTACTATTGATAAATTCATATATATAAAGATTTGGAGGTTGAATATATTCAAAGAATTAGAATACGTAAATTAGTGTACTAAGGTATGAATTAACTATATTGAAATGCCAAAGTAAAAATATTTTTATCATTTGTTATGTTAAAAACTTTTTTAAAAAATATTCTTATATGAATGTAGTATCTTAGTTTTTCAAAAAAAGTTTTGTAACTTAAGTGCAAGAGGAAATGAGACAATCAATTCTACTCCCAAATGAAATACATTTTTTGTATCTTTTTTTTTTTGTTTCTAAAAAAATACTACCTGAAAGGAAATTACGATAAAGACACTAATTTATTAGGGTGATGAAACAGCAAAAAGGAAAATAGGCACAGGGTAGTTATTTTTTGTTGTAATTCAAAACACCACAAATAAAAAGTTTTTTCGACTTAATACAATTCACGAGATTGTTTGGTAATCCAAGGTGGCCGTGGTAGCCGAGTGGTCATGAATGCGAACATGTAATGTTTCTGTTGATTCGTTGTTTCAAATCCTGGTGATATTAAGGACCCACTGTGTTGAGAAACTGATACATGTTAAATCTGTGGAGTTGAAAACTCTCATGTTGAGGTTAGGAGAATGGGGTGCCTACTCAGATGTCGTTCTCGTCACTTGATCATTGTTCAGATTTACGAGGTTTTTTGTCAATAGCCTTTGTGTTCGATATTTCTAATATGCAGCAGATTGGTGTTTTACCATTGTAGACCTAGTACATTTCCTTGAAGCTGATATCTCTTTTCAGTGCAGCACTATATATGCGGATACCAATTGCGGCAGGTAATTTTGACGCCCAGTTTCCTCCCTAGAGGGAGGCACTTGAGCTCTGACGATGCGAACCTGTACTAGGATTTAATTTTGCCTAGAGCATCCAAGCCAAACAGACACTCCAGAGATCTTTTACAACCCGCATAATCATATGACATGGCCGCTGTCGATTTGCTGCATCATGAATTTCTACCGACTTGGGCCGGGGTCGAACCTACAACCCTTGGTGCAGAAGATCAGCGACAAACCAACCACGCCATCCAGCCGGCCCTTGTATTCAAAAAATGTGGAGTAAATAATCGGTCAATAAGTCTGGAAATAGAAAAATCATGGGATGGCAGTTCACTTACACCGAAGATCATACATGTGATATATATATAATAGAGATATTGTAGAAATGGTATTAACATACAGCCATTATATATATATATATATATATATATATAATGTTTTTTTGTTATAAATATCTCTACAAATAATTTTCACGAGGCTTTGTGTGGGAACCAACAGAGGGAGAGTCAGGTATTGTAACCATCATTTGACGAAACTCAAATTTTTGAAGTGAAGAAATCCCCATATTTTTTTTGTATGAGTTTTTTATATTAGATCATATGTGACTTTGCATTATATTAATACTGCTTTTACTCGGTGCCTTTTTTCGCCGAGTTGTTTGGTCATAGTGAAGCCTAGTGGCTGAGTAATAGTGTATCGCGCTTCCACGCCACAGGTCCGGAGTTCGAATCTCGGGCTGGGCAAGGTCGACTCAGCCCGTCTATAAATAAGTACCAAGCTTCCTTGGGAACTAAACAATGGCGGGTTCGCGTCAGACTGACCACCTGACTGGAACGTCTGCTCATGCACCTCAGCGCATAGGGTCATGAAACCTGAGACAGGCACAGTCGGCCTTGGCCCTCATGGGCTGTTGCGCCCCTGATTAGAAGTATTTGGTCATAGTTACGAGCTCGTGGCAAGCGTTAGTTCTGCTTAGTCACTTGTTTCCATTTTAATGCCACTGAAGACCCGTTGTGTTAAGATTCATAAGGGCCTGATATACATGATATCTATCGAAACATAAAGTCTTATGTTGATGTTTTGTTTAAGTGTGAAGAGTTGGTGCCAGCTCAAATGTCCTCGTTTCTTGAACTGTTACTTAAAATTATGTGGTCTGTCACGAAGTCTTCATGTTTCTCGAAGTACAACGTTAATAAACAGTAATTACCTTTGTGTCTTCGTAGGTCACAATAAAATAAAATCACTCTTTGACAAAATAACTAGAGTTATAACAGTAAACTTCAAAAGAAATAAATGAAATCACAATGCGTTACATCCTTGAAAGCCCCTTAAGGTATCCGACTACGTTCGGAACCGTGATTTTGCAAAAACGCATAAATGGATAATTTTCATGATATTTAGTGTCACTTAGATTAGAATACGTGTATAAAATTGTTTTATATAAAGACATTTTGACAAAAAAAATTATTTAAATACATTGTTTTGGCAAAAAATTAACTTAGAATAATCTTTTTTCAAAATGTTCTCCTTTTGTGAAAAATTCTTCTATTATAATAATATTTTGCCTGTATATAGCTCAGACCTCCCTACAGAGGCTCTTGTGGCCGCGGTAGTCGAGTGGTATAGGTATCGGATCGTGGCTTGCCTTGTCACGAGTTCGAGCCCGGTACCACTAAAGACCCGCCGTGTAGGGCAGCGATGCACGTTAAATCTGTCGAGAGCTGAAACGTCCTCCCGTTGGTGTGATGTGGTAATTAGGAGAGGGGTGCCAGCTCAGGTGTCGTCCACGTCACTTGACCATGGTTCAAAATTGCGTGGTCCGTCGCCAAAAGCCCTCGAGTAGCTGAACAGTGCGACGTTAATATTCAATCAGTCAATCAAACCCTACAGAGGCTCAACTAGAATTTTGGAAATATATAACATAGAAGTGGGTTTATCCGTATTTTACGACGACAGATTGGAGCAATTTTAAGAAAAACACGCCAATAGAGTTATTTCAATTGGCGGTAACGCTGAAAATAATGTGAATTTTTCAAAAATTCTAGTTGAGCCTCTGTAAAGAGGTCTTAGCTATATACAGGCAAAATATTTTTATAATAGAAGCGTTTTTCACAAAAGGAGAACATTTTGAGAAAAGATTATTCTAAGTTAATTTTTGGCCAAAATATTGTATTTAAATAATTTTTTTTGTCAAAATGTCCTTAAAACAATTTTATGCATGTATTCTAGTCTGAGTGACACTAAATATCATGGAAATTATCCATTTATGCGCTTTTGCAAAATCACGGTTCCGAACGTAGTCGGATACCTTAAATATCATGTTAAAGTTTGAACAAAGCAATTTTAACTCAGATATAATATTTGGCAATCTGTAAAGTTTAAAAGTCAGGGAATTCATTATTAATACTCTTTACTATGCTAAGCTAGTGCGAGGTTAATAAAAAAATCAATTAATTAACAGCTCTCTTTTTCTTGTGTCAGCATATCAATTTATGTCATCGAAATACATTCATGTATTTTTAATATTAATCTTAAAAGCAAAGATTAACATGTTATACTAGAATTTTTATTTGTTCATTTTAGTTTTGTAATATTTTCATTTGTACTTTTATTTTACATTGAAATGAAAATGATCTATTTTTCAATTCCTACTATTAGTTCACTCTCTCTCTCTATTTATTTATATATTTATCTTATTCAAATTTTCAATCGTTAATAAAATACTTTCTATTCATCCAATCAAGTTCAAATATATTTTTTTAAACTTGTAGTGGATGACACTTGATGTTAATATCGTTTTTTCAAATAATAATTAATTAATTACGTTAAATTAAATTAACTACCGGATTTTGACGCTAACTTAGATTTGTCTCAATTGTAACAATGTAACTGTTAAAACAAAAACAAAAGTTGTCGTCGAAAACCTGTTTTTCAGCCAAACTAGCCAAACCGGGTGTGCATTGTTACAACACAAATCATGCTCTTTTTTGAATTCCCACTAGTAGTTCACTCTCTCTCCTTATATATATATATATATATATATATATATAGTCCAATCTCTCACTATATTGCGAATTTTTCTATATAGCGAACTTTTTCCTGGAACCTTGAACATTACACGATTTTCTTCGTAAAATAACCTCTTTATAGCGAAGTGCATTTTCTATGTAACGAACTTTTTCTTTTGTGATTCAATTTTTTTTCTCCCTATTTTTAACGAATTTCTGAGCATTTCAAGTTATTCTCTCTTTAATACATTTTATGGTGGTCATAAATCTTGAACTGGTTTTTTAGATATTAACTCGCCGAGAGCAACAAAGTTGTGGACGTTTCATCCAAGAAGTGCAACCTTTAACCCACATTGTTCAGTTCACAAGAAACATCTTCGATATCCCTTTCATAGTGGATTGCCCCGTGCCCCCATGTTCTGGTTATAAAATAATGTATGTTTAATATTACTTGTATGCTTTAAATTAGAAAATGTCCTTAAAGTTCGTTAATTTTAATATAAAATTATTTTCTTAATATTGAAAACATAACATTCGACATTCTTTTTTCTTGTTTTCCTTGCAGTTTTTTTTCTTTCTTTTTTTTTTTTGATGCGCGTAAGATATATAAAATAAACATATATTAATAAAAAAAAGGAGTGAATGATTACTTTTTTAATTATTAATGAATTTAAAATTTGTTTTATGGGGTTTATAAAGTATATTAAAAGATGAACCTCTATATAAGGAATTTTCCATATATCGAACTTTTTTCCGGGATTTAGCGACTTCGTTATATCAATGTCCGCGATTGTATATATATGTCTTATTCAAATTTTCAATTGTTAATAAAACACTTTCTATTCGTCCATTCAAAGTAGGAACTGACTTTTTTTTTATATTACTTGTTTTATATGAACATTATGGAAACTTTTTATTATGTACGTATCACACTGGTAAGCAAAAAATAAGTCTTAGTAAAAATGTGGAATATCCAATATTCTATTTGACGTCGTGGATAATCATCTTTACGTAAAAAATAAAACTTGCAATGTTAAATCTTAGCAAATCTTAAAAATGAAAGACGTCACACACGAAAAAAATTCTTATTCATAAAATAAAGCAAAAACTCAAATATGACTAATGACAAAAAGACTTCAAACTGTTCCCAAATCGAGAAATAACGAAAATAATTAAATTACGACATAATGTTTGATCTTTTTTGCTTCCCATTACATTTCATAAAACTGTTCTTCTCTTTCTTTCAATTTAATAGAAGGCAGAAGCGATAAATGTCCTGTCATAAGATGGGCAAACGTATGTATATCTGAATAATAAAGACTGTTTAATCTGTCATTCTGTCTTGAAATTTTAATGAGATAATTCTTGAATCTGGATCATTAATCAGATCATGTCATATTGTTTACATTGAGCAAGAGAGAAAAACAGTATTTTTTTTAAAGTTAATTTTCTTTAATGTTCCTTGTTAAATGAAGGAAATTTTCTCTTTGCTTTCAATTTCCTGAGCTACACGATTTTAGAATGATGTACGTTCTCATATTTTATGAGAGAAATTAACGTGTTTTGCGTTGTATATATATACTCACTGCTGAACATTAAAATTGCAAAACAATGAAGAGAAGGAGTGATACACACAAACGTTGAATTCACATGAAAGGTAGAAGATGAAGTATTGAATACTTGAAAGTATTCAGAAAGGTACCAGGACATGTTCGAAAGAAAAAATGCGGTAATAGAGCTTTGATTTTCTGTGTAATTAATAATGATATTTAAATCATTCTGTAGAACTGCAAAAGTAATTTTTTAGATGATCAAAAGTTTTTTTTTTCTTCTTAATTTAATTTAACTTGGATATAATTTTTGAGACCTCATAATACATACTCATGTTTACTGACCATTTTTTTAAAAAAAGTATTTTTTAAATATGCAAAATAATTTTTCTTTATTATATATAAAACAATACGCAAAATATAGTGAACCTATTTTTTAGTAGAACTTTAGAATAATTTGTTTAAAAAATTGTAGAATTGTAATTTTGAAAGTTTTTATTGTTCTGCCTTTTTCATACATGGTACGAATTTTAAAAATTAGGTTCTCTATGTGCACAGGAATTCTGAATAGAAGTATAAAAAATTTGGAGCCACATAATACAATACAGATTTTTTTTTAAAAGCACACCTAAATTCCAAAAGGTATGCTTTTAAGAAAAAGTGCAAAAACTAAAAAAAACCTCATGTTTTCACATGTTATACACTTGATTGATATTTGTCAGTCTTTTTTTTTTGTATGCCTAATAATGATATTTTAATCATTCTCTAAAGTTAAAAAAGTAATTTTAAGTTCAGACGCTTTTTCCCCTTTGTTTCAGATGAACAGGAACTTTGTTTTGTAACACATGTTTTAATTTAAGTAACATTTTTTATAAATATATTTCTTGAATATGTAAAATATTTTATACACATATATAAAACAATGGACATAATATTGTTAACCAGTTTTTTAGTGAAATAAATGCATAATAATTTTTTTTTAAAAAAATATAAAATTTTGAAAATTTTAATTTTTTCTTTCTTTTTTTATACGTGACAACTATTTTTTTTTTTAAAAAAAAATAGTACAACATAAAGAAAAAAAAACTTTTCTTTTATGTGAAAAAAGTAATGTTTTACTTACATTGAGCTTACATACATCAAATACAAGAACTATCTTTTTAAAATGTATCGAAAGAAGCGTGGTCATTTATTAACATTTTTATCAATTTTATTTTTCCTATTTTAGGGTTATTTTATCGTCGAACATGTTAATGTTATACATTTTTAGACGCAGAAAAATGTACTCTACTTTTTAAGTTTAAAATTGAAAAATCAATTTTTTTAAGTACATGATGTTCTGAAATCAACACAATCGAATGATGTAGAGGGGAGAAACATCATCTCAAATTCTATATGAAAACAAAAGCTTCTCAGCTGATTTCCCATTTGAAAATCACATTTTAATATTGGTTATTTGTGGGTAGATGGGGTGATATTTTCAGCTAACAACAACTGTGTAGTGCAATGATAAAATTTTTATTGGAGAAAAGAAAATAAATTTTTGCTTACGAAGAAATTACTTTGTTCGATGTTGTGTAGCTGTGATTTCACATAATCCCAGACCCCCGATATCTTGTTTTCATTAAAAAAAAAGTATACATGATACAAGTCCTGGAAATTTTAGTAAATTCATCGAAAGAGAAAAAGGGAAAACTACGTACTGAAGGGAAACAGAGAGACTTTATGGCGTTACTGTAGCAAAAGTGTTTGGGGAGAAAGGTTGTAATAAAAATTATGGTGTTAGTTCTGAAAAACTCGATTTGTTGGAAAGCACTTTTTCTCAGGAAAAAAAGAATGGCTTCTTTCTACACTTCGTCTATCAGACAAAGCAAAATCAATTGAAAGGAAAACTGTTGATCAAAGAAAGGGTCCTTTAGAAAGAGGGGGACGGCGAAAGTTACTTTCAGCATCGGGTTTCACCGTTTGTAAAACACTTCATATAAGTTAATTAAAAAAAATAGTGAAGGAGAGGCTTTGAAAACCTTTGGAAAACTCTTTGGATTTGAAAATTTGTCCTTGCAGGGTTTTCTAATACCAAACTAGAGTATTTAGCAACCAGTAGTTGACGTAGATCAAATCGGTGCAGTTAAATGTCCAATTTTTTGCCAAAACATAATTATAGATAAAGCAATACGCTTAAAAATTTTTTTTTCTAGAAAGCTGATAGATTTGGTAAGATGTTGATTAAGAAAATTTGCCGTTACTTCTATGAAGTACACTGTCAATTATGAATAATGAAAAAAAAAATCTTGCTTTTTTGTAGCTTGGACAAGGGGGAAACAAGTAATATAAAATTTTTTTTAAGTCAATTCCTACTTAGATCAACAAAGAAAATTTTATTTTAGTTACTTTTTATTAAATAGTTACAATTAATATAAATATGTATATGCATATGAGAGAATCACAACATTAAGTGGTAATTAATTGTTATTAATTATCATTGAAGTATCGTATTGTCATCTAAAACAATCGTGTATATAATGTTTCAGTTCAACTGAATGCTTTAAAACGTGAGAAAAAAAAAACTTTTCAAGTTTTGACACTAGTAGCCAAAATGGCTGTATTTGTAATTCTTTCAATAATTAGTTTTAATCAATTAATTTTTATCAAATATAATTAAATTATTGTATTGTCATCTAAAATAATCACGTATATTAAATTTCAGCTCAATTGAGCATTTTAAAATGTATTTTAATAACGATTTAAAATTCCGACAAGATAAATAAATAAATAAATATATAGAGAGTAGAGCTAATAGTAGGAATTAAAAAATGGAGTGGGGGAGAAATAAGAAAAAAAAATGGGGAATGATTTTCGGTATAATTACAAGTGAAAAAAACAGAATTATTTTATTTTATTGTTTATTACCAGAACTTGGGGATCCAGAAT
This sequence comes from Trichonephila inaurata madagascariensis, assembly GCA_019973955.1. Classification (NCBI taxonomy): domain Eukaryota; kingdom Metazoa; phylum Arthropoda; class Arachnida; order Araneae; family Nephilidae; genus Trichonephila; species Trichonephila inaurata. Next base: position 343,642 of record BMAV01010289.1, read on the forward strand.
ATCCTCGATTACATCTTCGATTTAGGAAAAACAAGAAAAAATAAATTTTGTAAATATGATAATGCAAAGCCATTTTGATTAATTATATAAAATCAACTGTATTAATTGTTATTACTATTCAAGTAAATTCACATAACTCACGCACGCATGCTATGCTAATATATATTGAAATCAAAAACAAGAATTCTTTTAAATCTTAGTTTTTTATAATTTGTATTAGTTTTTTGACTATTTGTTTGTAGAATCATATACCTAAGAAAAAATTTGGAATTCAAGCCTGTTTGTTTATCTTGCATCTTTGTGTATTTAAATTAATTTAGTTACATTCTTTTATGTTAATATTGTTTTTGATGTTTCAAAATAAAAATACATATTGCGATCAACTCAACTGCATTAAGTTATAAAGGATTACTTATAAACAATATTAATAATATTTACTTAAAAAGATTTCAAGAATAAAGCATTAACACTTATTTTTTCAACGCATTTTCATTTTCATACTTTAGTAAATGCATATTTAATAACTTCACAAATATTTGGTTTTTAAAATTAACGTAATTATATAAAAAAATATTTACATTCTTCTCGTAAAAATGATTTCATCTATGTATCTCCTTATATATAACATGGAATACATAAATGATTTCTAAAGGGATTAATAATTTCTTCTAGATATTAATTTGATTAAAAAAGATAGAGTTATGTATCAAATTTATTATTTTTACATTTAAAAATATAAATTCAAACATTGCTAATACTTTTCTTAGTATTTATCTTTACTTTTGGTGCCTTTTTATGATTCATTTAAAAAAGCGATTTTCTGATGAAATTGATTCCTGTTGTGCTCTTGAAGGGAAAAGTTTAAATTCACACATTTATATATTTACCCAAACATACACTGAGGGGCCAAATTATAATGATACGATATTGGAAACACTTTTTGCTCTTAATACTACATGGATTCTTCTTGCCATGATCTCTATGAGTTGTTGGTAAGTGGTGTGAGGAATTTGAGTCTATATCTGATGAATTGTACTTTCGAATGCCTTCAGATGCGATGGTACTGGATCCAGCTCTCATATACCCCCTTTGATCTCGTCCCACAGATTCTTAATTGGACTTAATATGGTTACTTTCCTAGCCAGCTAAGCAAAGTAATGTTTCTATCATGCTATTTGGACCATTTGGGGACAATGCCAGCGGTATAACAGTATTGTTCTGCTGAATTTATCCCTGGTAGGGTACTTTATTAAAATAAAAGTATGCGATAACACTTAAACGACTTTGGGCATTCAGATATTCTTCCACACGAATCGAAGAACCCATGAGAAGCCATGAAAACATCCTCAAAACCAGAATATTGCATCCACCAGTTTGAAGAGTTGTGGCAACGCAGACATGGGTACGTACTTCGTTCTGTTTTCTCCATATTCGCAACATGCCATCGGCATGATGTAGTTGAAAATGCAATTCACTGGACCACATCATCATTTCCAGTCTTCTGTGGTCTAATCCTCATGCTTCTTTGCGAATTGGAGATGTCTGTTCTTGTCCAAGTCGAACAGTAGAGGCTTTCGAACAGATCGTTGGCTACTATAGCCTTTACGTGCGGCAAAACAGCTCATTCAGAGACGTCCGCAGTTAATTTTTGATTATGATTCCACGAAATTTGAAGAACGGTTACTCTTCAGTTGAACTGGACAACATTTACTTTTCTCCTTTCCGAGTGAATTTTCAGTGTCCTGTGATGACCACAAGCCTAACGTTGATACTCGTTTTTCTGCTTGGAATTCACTCTCTGTAAATATTGATAATTGCTGCTCTGAAACACTCCACAGGTGCTGCTGTTATGCTGTTACTGGTTCTGACGTTTTTAGCATCTTCAATTATTCCTCATTCAAATACAACAAAATCACTGTTCCAATTATTTCTTCACAAGCAAGACAGTACAACTGATGCTTCATTATTCCTGTATTCCCTATTAATAGCTAACTCACCCTTCAGTGACAACTATGTAAAGTTATAGCTGATCTCATCTAAAGTGCCAAGTGGACTTAATAATTTAGCCACTCAGAGAATATTTTTATGAATAATAAAAATATCTGTAACGAATTTTACAGGAATAAGTTGTTTGAATTTTATTTGCAAAATGTTATTCTGTTCTTATGATTGAGGGATAGAGGAATATTCGTCAATATTTGACTTTTACCTCCGATTTTTCCCCCACAATATTAATATAGAATATTTGGCAGGTTTTTCATAGATATCGAGTTAAATTTATAATTTTTCAAATCGTTCATCTTTATTTGTTTTAATAATGCATTATTTTCATTAAAAAAATCCATCTATAAGTTGGATTAACATATCTCTTAATTCAAACCTTGGTAAAAATTGCAACAATTTGTTTTCCTAACTTAAGCAATCTATTTTGATTTGTCTCTATGATCAATAAAATTCTGTCTTATATCCATTCTTGTCGATGCTGCAATTTCAATCTTTAGTTACTAATACCAAAATATTGAAAAGCTATTTAATATATATGTTCATTCAAGTTGTAACTGTAATGCACAGTTATCTTAAATATTTCATCTGTAATATACAGTTACTTTACTTTAGTACAGTTAATTTACACACATTTATATTTTCTCAAAAGATGCACAGTAATACTCCGCACATACGCAATAAGTGGGACTGAGTGATCGCACAAGCCAGTGCATAATTTTGCATACAAATTGTAATGGCCTCCCGCCTGGGGAAGCCATCTCTTCATCTACTCGACCTAAATCTGTAGGGGGTAGAGATTGATGACCCTAGCTAGCCATGAGAATTCCAATTTATTATTACCGAGTATAATAATCAAAGACAAGCCAACTATAGAGGGAAAATCTAGAGTGAGATATAACGTTGCTCAAAATCTTATGTGAATAAGCGCATGAAATCCTAATTGCTTAACTTTACTAAAAACTATCGTAAGAATCCGAACTTCCTTAATTTATTTTAATAACTAAAGCCCGTCTTATAATCACGCGTCTAAATACCGATCCTTACCGTAACAGGACTGCTTTCAGCAACTCAGCTGCTTTTCCTTCTCCCTTCGATTCCTAAGCTTCCACTACATATGTACTAGCTAATCTGCATATAAAGATTTCTTCTTGAGAGGGATGGCTGTGAGATAACTCAATTGATGGCCCAAAAGATTTCCCAAGTGGATTAATAGAAAATTCTGCGTATGGCCCCGTCACAAAATACGTATGAATTATTTTTAGTTGAGGTTGGAGATGAAAGCAAATAATAATTTAGAAAAAAAAAATGTATCGTAAAATTTTTGGTAACACAAATACAAAATCACAAAACGAAGTTATTTTGATGTAGAACGCGTTTCATATATAATAAAGTAGTCTGCCGATCGAAAGGTTTTTTTTTATCCCATTAGATTTTATCGTAGCATGCAAATAATAGATTTTTATTTGTTGAAAAAAATGCGCTTTTCGTTGAGTCCACATTTTCTAAAATTTGTATCCCTTTTACAATTAAAATGAAGTCTTATGTCGTTTCAAAACGTCATTCGATCGTCTGATTGAACTGAGTCTAAAGGTTCTTCTTGGATGTCTTTCTCTTGCTGATCAAAGGTCAGCTCCCCTGATTGTGGGAATCCAGCAGTTCTTGAGCATCATCATTATCCCCTTTTAAATTTATTTGCTTGGCAACATCGAAAACTTCTTCAATTACATTACCAATTTCATTATTTTTCAGCTAAACAGGATTGAGTGAATATTAACGTCGCACTGTTCAGCTACATGAGGGCTGTCTTTATTTTAAATATATACATTTTATTACGCGCGCGTGTTCAACTTTTTCGGTTCTCGAGTGTTAACCCAAACTTATTCTGGGTGAAGGTAGAGTGACGTGTGTATTCCTTCTATTATTTTTTGCATGGGTGAAGGCTTATTCTATGCTAATGAATGTTTATATGGTTAATAAGATCCAGAATTATCAAACATACGAGATTGTATTTCTTAAAATGAGAGTTTTTCTTTATTCCAGCATTATATACATCTTTGCTAAAAAACGCCTTTTAGAACTTTAAGTATATTTAGAATAAAGTGTCTTCAATTATGTTTCTTCATCATTTTTTTCTAACAAGAAGTTTGATTTTGTTTCTAGTTCATTGGTCACAGGGATATTAAAATGCTTCAAATTTTGCTTTTTTAAAAAACATTTCTCTTAAAGAACGAATGGTGATTTGCTGCATTCATAGATGCATTATTTATGAGATTTCGATAAATAGAAAGCTAGAAAATCGAATTTTAAAATTGTAAGAAAATGTGATGTAACTATGATTCAGATACACTTTCTTCAAAATCTGTTTTGTATTAATATGTATTATAAAATACTGATTTTTGCTATGAAAGGAATGTATTTTTACGGTATATTACATGTTCAAACTTTTTGAGAATTCTACATTTTTTGGGGCAAAAATTAAGGAAAATTTAAATAAATAATTACAAAATTTTAAAATGAATTTTTGTTTTTTAAAACGTTAGTTGTGTCTAGTTTTGCATTTATAAATAACTCAGAGTGTAGTTCTTAAAGTATTAATCAAGTGGATATAGTACAAAGCGAATCTTGAGCATTTTCCAAAATTAATTACACAGTTTGTAAGATACACGTCTTGTTATTCCTAATTGCTTATTGTTAACATTTAAACATTCATAAATAGTTCTTTATGTTTATAACAGTTGTTTTTACTCTAAAATAAATAAATATTCAGGTATGTAAGTACAAAAGCAGAGTTTTTCTTGTTATAATTTTAAAAAATTCCAATTTTAACTAGACATCAAATGAACTCTTAGACAATTCCTTTCTGTATTTTTAAAAGAATACTTAAAATATGTGTAAGGAATTCTGTAATATCCTGTAATTTGGGTGTTAAAAGGAAAGAAGAAACACTAAAAATTACAGACATAAAACTAATGTATTTAAAATGGAAGATGCTGTGAATCGTTGATAACATTTGTTGATGAAGTAGGGAAAGAGTAATTAAAAGTACTTCTAAAAATTCTAGAATTTAAAATTTAAAACTAAAAAATGATGCAGAATAATCAAGTTTATTATGGAAGGGATTTATATTGTTTTAAAAAATACTGTTTTGCAAAGTCACGGTGAAAATATATTTATTTGTAATTTTCTCGAAATGCAATTTTGTCGATACCGGTACACTTTTCTCAAAATCTACTATATCTATAGTGCTGATATTTTGCATATTACAAGATTCACAAATTTTCTATAAAGTGAATGAATTTTTTTTTCAAATAAATATTCACAAATTTTAGATATAATATAGTTACTGTATAAAATTTAAAGGAAATTTGAATTAAAATTTTTTTTTAAATTTCATTCTATTTATTGTATGGAACGTTATGTTTGCAAACACTCTGCAAAATTTTAAGCTCTTTATACATTGGATTTTATGCAAAATGTACATAAAGGTAAGAACATGACTCGAAAATAATAATAATAATAAAAATTGTGTTATTGATTATTAATTGCAAATACAGAATTATTTACATTTTAAAATGGGATTTTTTTTACATTAACAGGTACATAAATATACATAAACATATACATACATATATATACATATATGTATGTGCATAAATAAAAAATAAACATATACATACATATATATACATATATGTATGTACATACATGAACATATACATATATTTACCGTAAAAATATTACTTTAATTGCTTTTAATTTAAGTAAGTGAGATCCATTTAAATTCGAAAAAAAAATTCATCTTTCCTTGTCGCAGAAGTTCCAGTTACCTTAAGAAAGATAGAATCAATTGTTTTTTCACCTTTTCTTTTTTTTTTTAAAAAATAGCTTCTTGTTAAGAAAGCGTTATCTGAAGTAACTCTATTCCAATGAGTTATTTTCTTACATATGTGTAAAAGCCTTGTGTAAGAAAAGTCTAAAACATTTTAATTTGAATATTATAGATTCTTTCCCCTTTTTATTGTTTATAATTTTTCTGGCTTGTTCTACTACTAATTTTTAATATTTTGTTGAACAAGGTCTTTTTTTAACTTTAAGATATCATTTAAATTAAATGTTTCGTTCACAGAGATTAATTATTGCCTTTTGTTCTCCATTTTTAATTTCAAAATCTTATCTCATAATATTTATCAATACTTATTTCCTTTTACCCATAATTTATTTGAAGTTTATTATTATTTTTTATAAATGAACTTGAACTTGTTAAGCTTCAAATAAATATAACATGAATTGCTAAATAGACACCTGCATATATATTGTGAAATGGGTATGTACGTAAATTAGGGATCAGAAATTTTTGAATTCAAATACATTCTGAAAATATTAATTCTAAGCCTTTATGATTTTAAATAAATATTTAAGAAGAAAATATACTATAACATGCATTTGTATAATCTATTACTTCTAATTTTTAAACAGCCCAAGAAAATTTATAAAAATTTAAGTTGTTTCTTTATTTAAATCAATATTTAATGTAAAAATTTATTTTCAACATATATGATTTTTTAAAAATAAGTAAATAACTTTTTTAATACAATATTTAATTAACAATTTAAATACTCCATTATTGAAAAATATATACTTTTGACTTTTCCATAAATAATATATGCTAAAATTATTACATTACTGCATAATAATTCCATTTTACTTTTCGTACTTTATATGCTTGACTAACAATATTATTTCTTAAAATAATCGTATTATTTAATTAATATCAAAAACATTTATAGCAACTATGAATGAAAAGTAGCTTTTGATTTTTAATTAAGATAATGCTATTTTTAAAAATCCCTTAATATAAATTATCAATATTTTTCATATTTATTAAAAATCTAAAATTAAAATCTGATTATATTTTCAGAAATTATTTCCTTTTTCTTACATATATATGTATTATAAATTTCTGAAGCAATGCAGTAAATTACTTCTTTACTTCCTTAAAAGCTTTTAAGTTACTCTTCAGTGTTTGATTTAAATGATACTTTGACATTTATTAAATGGATTGAAATATTATCACTGTTTTCTACGTTTTGCAAGGGTAGACTGAAGAACCAAGACTTTCCCATTAAAATCATTTGCATTCGAGTTACTGATTTCTGAAGCACATCGCCATTTTCTTTTGTTACTTTTAAAGCGTTGATTAAATTACATTGAAGAAAATAAGTTACCTTCTTTTGTCAACAGCAACAATATTTTTCTTTGAAGGGCAATGATTTTAGTTCTTTTTTTCTGGAAGAGAGAAAGCTGATGAAAGTTATTCATCGTGGCGGTAACTTTTTTTTTTGTAATGAAGCATAGCATTCGGGAAATAAAATAACGTACACCTGGCAATGAAAGACAGAGAGGACAAAAGATGATTTGAAAACAGAAGAAGCAGTTATTTTGTTGCATATTGTACGAATATAAAGAAGCAATTTCTCTATAATAATAGACGGCTGGGTAAAATTAAAAAGGAAAATATTTACTCAAGACAAAATGGCAATCGATTTTGTAAGATCAACATAGAAGAGACCTTGGGCAAAATTAGCAGCATGAATTATCATAGAAAATAACTTTTAACTGAGATGCTGTATTCTTAGAGCTTATGACTTTTTATTTGACTCTAATAAATGTAAAAAAAAGAAAAAAAAAAAAGGGGGGGGGTGGTAGAAAGTTAAAATGAAGTTTCATTTCGACGTAAAATATTTTAAAGATACTTTATAAAGTTAACATGGATTGATACCTAAATTTCAGAAGCACTTAAAAAAATGAATTTTGTTTAATTAATTTTAGGTAGTTTCTGAAACGCTTTCGAATTCTCTTATTCAAATATTGATTACTAATTTCGTATGCAAATATTAATAAAAAAAATTCTTTACTTTAAATCCATTAAGAATTCAGCATAAAAATAAATTAATCGTATATTTTGGTTTCATTATGATTAACTAAGCGTCTTAAAATGAAGATTTAAAAATTTGAGGTTAAGGAATTAGAAAAAATAAAAGCAACAAGTTTTTATCAATTAAAAATTTTGAGTCTAGGTGAAAAATCACCCGAATATCAAGATGATTGCCCATATTTTGAATTTATTTTACTGATATTTTTCTTTATTTATTCTTATTTTTCATTTATTTTATCGCGTTATTGTTACTTATTCCCTTATTTTGATTTGAATTTCATGTGCTAGAGCGTTGTCAAAATATTCTGTGAGAAAAGGGCTTAAGCATCCCTATCCTTCGCATAATAACATTTTATTATCACTTTTGAATAATATTTATCACGTAAACTAGCAGGCTTCTAATAAAAATCTACTTTTATGTCATAACATTAACCGTGGCATATGATTGGCAGTTAATATGTTAACATATACTATACCTTTGTCACTTGTGTAACTAAACTTGAATCTTTTTCTCTGTAAATAGTTAGTGAAAAACTTAATCTTTTAATCATTTCTTAAATATACTATTCATTTACTTTGCGAAATTTATGTCATCTTGATATCTTTTTTATATTTACACGTATTGGTTATAATTACCAGAACACTACCTATTTAAAAAATTAAATGAAAAGATATTTTTTTTGCTATAATATTTATATTAAACTGCTATTCATGCAATAAAATTCATGTATTGTTATTGTAATTTAAATATTAATACAGAAGAACATTTCAAATTTTTCATGAAGTAAGAATTAAACATTCTTATAATTGTGTTTTAGTTCAAACAAAAGCTTTTTAGCTGTTCTACTTCTAGAGGTCGTTCTGAAGTACATAATCTGTTATTGAAAATAATTTGAAACTTTATAAGTCTGGCTACTACAGTCTTCAAATTGGTTAAGAAAAAAAAAATATTTGCTCCACATGAAGTAAAAAAAAAAAAAAAAAATCGTGTTTTTTTTTCGAAAAACTTATGAAAAAATAACTTTTTTTCTTCGAGTTCGTCCACAAATTGCAATTTTAAAACCTTCATCTCGAAAGACATGTTTTATTTATGATTTAGGTTGTGCTGAACTGAGATTTCAATTTCGTTCTGAAAGTACAGATTGTTGGACAGTATTTATTTCAAATGTGAAGTAATCTTGAAATATATTTTTCATCTAATATTTAGTTGCCCATAAATCAAATCATAAATGCTCATATTAAAACTTTAAATAGCACTCATACATCAGAATGCATATGCGTACAATTTTTGTCTGTAAATTGCTGGAAAAGAATCTAATTTTTCTTCGCCAATAAAAATATTCCCTAATTTAAATTATACATGCGTTTTTATTTTAAATTATAAAAGTATATTGTCATGGGAATTTTGGACTCTGCTACTCAGGTGAGAGATATTCAGTAGAAAGATCATTTGCAAGTCAAGGGAGATTATTCTTTTGTTATAAGTA